>JABUQX010081893.1:0-24741 GCA_015478945.1 Trachelipus rathkii
AGTGAGAGTGCAAAGGTATAGTGTCAAGGTTTTTAAGTAAAGTTTTATAGTAAAGTTTTATATAGAAGTTTAATATAGGAGCTTTATATAAAACTTTATATAAAGTTTATGTAAAGTTGTTTATGTAAAGTTTTAATATGAAAGGTTGAATGTAAAGTTTAATATACAACTTTATGTAAAAGTTTTTGTGAGACGTTAAAAAAAAGGGTGGGGACGGATAGGAGTCGCAAGTGAGTGTAAACGTTTATGTATAAGTTTTTATGTAAGTTGTATTTAAGATGTTGGTGAAGTGTAAGAGGTTTAGTATTAGAAGTTGAAGGGATAGGGAGTGTAAGGAGAGGACGTTTATATAAAGTTTATGTAAAGTTTATGTAAAGTTTATATAAAGTTTATGTAAAGTTTATATAAAGTTTATATAAAGTTTATATAAAGTTTATGTAAAGTTTTGTAAAATTTATGTAAAGTTTATATAAAGTTTATGTAAAGTTTATGTAAAGTTTATATAAAGTTTATATAAAGTTTATGTAAAGTTTATATAAAGTTTATTTAAAGTAAAGTTTATGTAAAGTTTATATAAAATTATATAAAGTTTATGTAAAGTTTATATAAAGTTTATATAAAGTTTATATAAAGTTTATATAAAGTTTATATAAAGTTTATATAAAGTTTATATAAGTTTATGAAAAATTAAATTTATATAAAGTTTTATATTAAAATTAAATAAATAGTTAGTAAATTTTATATAACTTTTATGTAAAGTTTATTATAAAGTTTTATGTAAAGTTATATAAAGTTTATGTAAGTTTATGTAAAGTTTAATATAAAGTTTTGAGAGTAAGAGAGTTTATGTAAGCAGTTTATGGTAGTAAGTTCATAATGTAAAGTTTATTGTAAAGTTAATGTCAACCATTTTGATATGAAGTTTGTTTAAATGTTTATGAAGGAAAGGTAGCGTTACTCTAAAGTTTAGTAAAACGAATTCGATATTTTTTTGCAATTTCACAATTAAATTCGAACAGGCAATTAACAAACAAGTAGGTAATGAAGGACGTGTTTAATAGGGAATGGGTGGAGTTGACACACAAAGAGTAGGAAGGGAAGGGCTTGTCTAATAGAGAATGAGCGGAGTTACATAAAAAAAAAATAAGTAATTAGAAGAAGTTGTGTACAAGTTTATGTAAAGTTTGAAGAGTAGGTAGAAGGATGAGTAATGAATGGTAAAGATGACTCTCTATTTGAACGAGTATTAATGTGTAACAAGTTAGGCATGAACTGTCATATGATGATAATAGAAGAAGTCTGAAGAAGTCGAGAGACTGAGATGAGAAGCAGAAGAAGTGATATATGAGAGAAGTGTAATGATGAAGATAGAAGTTGGGTAATGATAGAAGAAGTTTAAATAGACGACAGTAGTATGGAATTAAAGAGGATTGTTATATAAAAATTTATGAGTAAAGTCGGTTATGTAAAGTTTATATAAAGTTTTATATAAAAGTTTATTTAAAGCTTATAGTATAAAAGTTCGTAGTATATAAATTTGATGTAGATAGTAGAAAGAGTGTAGAATGATATGATAAGAGTTAATGAGTAAAGTTATAGATAAAGTTTAAGCATAAAGTTTACATAAAGTTTATGTAAAGCTTAAATACATTTTTATAAAGTTTGAAATAATGACAATTTAATAATTAAGTGTATATGATGAAAGAAGTAAGTATATAAAGTTTAATGGAGATAAGAGACGGTTATATGAGAGAGAAGAGCGAGAGAAAGAGAGGTAGTAGAGATGATGAGCAAGAGATGAGAAGACGAGAGTAAGAGAGTTTATAGAGTAAAAGTATAGATGGATAGAGAGGATATGTAATGTAAGAAGAAGAGGATATGAGTGAATATAGAAGAGGAGAGTTGATAGATAGACAAAGATGTAAGATGAGTAGAGAGAGGTTATATGTACAGAGAAATTGAGTGTATAGAGTTGAGGATGAAAGTTTTAATGTAAAGGAGCATGATGATGAGCGTAAGGAGATATGATGAATGATGAAAAAGTGTTAAGTGGTAAAAAGTGAATCTATGAATAAGAGATGCTAAGTAAAGTAAAGAGAAGAAGGATTGTAGTTATAAGAAAGGTAGTATAAGCACGATAAGAGACGAGGATGTATAGAGTGGTAAAGGTTAGATAAGTAGTATGAATAGTGAAGAGAGCTGATAATTCAGAAAGCTATTAACTATGTCAAATATATTTCTTAACACAGATATAAACATCTTAATATAATAATCTTTTATATAAAACTTTGTCGAGGTGATACTAACTATATGATATTATATAACACATTACATATAATAAAGAACTTTATATATAAACTGAGCATGTAAACCTTACTCATCCATTATTTTCTACCTATTATATTACATTAATTTTTATTAAACTTTATTTATAATATTTAAATTTATTTCTAATATATAATATACTCTTTATTTACTCAATCATATTCATTGTTAATAACATTATACTTTTATTGTATTAAACTTCCTATACCTGAGTGATACGTTCCGCATATACATAAAAAAAAGACTCTTGTTAAACTAGTTCACACATTCTATACATATAATAAAGACTTTATTCATAATAAGGAATAATCTTAGCTTAGTATATAAGATACCCTTAATTATATGATGCGCTATCTCTTACCAGATACGAGATGCATATTACATAAACTACTTATATTAGAATGACATCTTATATAAGCTCAACATAATAAAGTTTAACTGATAGGATCATTGACTTCTGCATTATAGTGTAAAAACAGATTTAAAAAAAAAAAAAAAAAAACATCACAGAAATGAGAATCGCTATTATCATAGTCTGTAACCACCAGAGTTGACATAACAAGGTACTTGTGATATAGTGATCAGAATAGGTGTTGGTACTTTGCTCAGCAAAATTTAACTCGCTTAGAGACTGAAGTAATGTAAATGGTGAAGAAGATGTTGGGATTATGTTTGAATCTGTAAATAAGATGTTTTATAGGTCTTAATGTTTAGAAATTACTAAAATTTGTGAAATCTATCATTATCAAACTTGCATATACTGGAATTACAACGCTCTCCTCACTAATAATAGAAAGCTCTTTTATCATAGAGAGTGAATAATAACTTGAGAGAGATACAATGTCATTTATAAAGTGAGACCAAAGAATTATTATATAAATTTGTCAACAGTAATTCTTGATAACACAAGAGGAGATTTGAGGTCTTTCATTAATACAAGCTAATATAATATGGAATGATCTATTTATGTAGACCGTTACAGTATTATAGTAGATCTTTTCATGTGTGGCAATGGAATAATTGTGGTTGATATGGATTTACACGTATTTATTTAAGTCAGTAGAGCTTTGTCTAAGTAAATATTATATATCAAGCTCTCCCCATTTCAATCTAGGATGAGGCCAGGATTCGAGATTGTGTTAGTATAAGGGAAGGAATGGTGTATTCACATCGAATAAAAAAAGGGATAACTAGATATCACTCAGCCTAGTATTAATATTAAGTGAAAGTTTAATATAAAGACTAATGTGTCCCTATTGGACAATCACAATATTATGAGGATAATTTTTTATGTATAATTTGAGTATTGAATGATAAATATCTTTATCTTATTTATCAATTTAAAGAAGTATAATTTATTTATTTATATATTTAGATATTTCTTAGTAATTAAGAAATGTTTTATTTAAATGATTTTGTGAGTATATCTTCATGCTGATATTAATGTAGAGGATATCTGCTTTCTTTTTCTATAATAATTTTTATGTTAAAAGTTCCTAAATAAAGCAAAAGATATCATTCATTGATATAGATTTGTAATATGTAACATTTATATAATATAATAAAAGAGCTATTTATTTATAATCTCTATTGTAATATTTCTTATTGGAGTAGTAAGATAATGGAATAAATTTTTATTGAATAATTTAATTATAATAAAGTTTATAAATAGTTTACATAAAGTTTATGAAGTTAATTTATATAAAGTTCTATGTAAAGTATTTGAATGGTGGAGCAACAATCAAGAAAACATAAAAAGAGATGTTATTAAATCATATATAATATTTGCATTATATTGTATTTTTTTTGTATGTGAAATGTACTTAATATGAGATGAAAATGTTACCTCTTTATACATTCTAGCTATGGGGGAAAACGTTACCTGTGAACTCTTATGGAAAAAATTGTCTCTTTGAAGATAAAAGTTATTATGTAAGGCTATTTAAAGATATGTATCAAGTTTTTCTTAATGTCAAGTGTTTATAATGATAATCGTTTATGTAAAGTTTAAGTGTAATGTTTATCTGTTAAAGTAACTGTTAACTTGTTTGATTATAGTTGAACGCCTTTTATGCAAGTATTTATGGGTTGACAGGTATGTTTAAACTCAATGTGTTTTTACGGGATATAAGTCATTGTTAATGTTATAAAGGTTTAATTTTCATATTTGGTATAATTTATAATATGATTTACTTATATAAAGTTTATGTAAGTTTAATCGACTAAAGTCTTATATAACAGTTTCATGTAAAGGTTTAACATAAACTTTATGTTATACAGTTTAATGTAAAGTTTAGGATAAAAAGTTACTGTAAAAGCTTTCCATCGTAAAAGTTTATGTATAGTCTTCTTCTACACATCGTTTATCGCTAAAGTTAACTTTGAAGAGTAATATGGGGTTTAAGGAAATCAGCAACGTACAAAACCCGCTCTCAATGATTTGTATAATAATGTATAATTATGTATAAACTTTATGCAACTTAACAAAAAGTGCTTTATTGAAGAGTATTTTGTAAAAATTTTTTTTTGTTATATATAAAAAGGTCGAAGCAGTTTACAAAAGTATATTAAAGGTTTTATATAAATGTTTTCGTGCAGTAGAAAATCCATTCTTTCAAAATGTTATAAAATTCTAAGAGTTAACCTCTAATGTAAAAGATAAGTATAATTTATATAAATTATATAAATGTTATATATATAAAATTACATAAACAATTTATATAAGTTTATATAAAGTCTTATGATAGGGCAAACGCTTTAACAAGTTATATAACACAAATGTAATAGTTAGTATATGATATTTAAGTTTATCATAGAAGTTTTAGTGAGTACAAAATTATAATACAAGTTTAATGTGAGAAGTTATATAACACTCTTTATCGTAAAGTTTATATTAAAGTCTCTTTGTAATAGTCAGAGTTTTATTAAAAAAAAGTTATTATGAAAATTGTTTTGATGTACAGTCTAGATCACTACACTATAAAGTCTTATTATTGACATGAAATAATATCTCATTTATGTATAAAGTTTTATGTCAAGTTTATGTAAAGTTTATTGAAAGTTTAGGTAAAGTTTATTTAATGTTTATATAAAGTTTATTAAATATAAATTCTTTATTATAAAGTCTTATATTGAGAAAGTTTGAAAACATTTATGTAAAAGTTTAAGATAAAAGTTTATGTAAAGTTTATACAAGTTTTATTAACTAATTAAAACTTTAATGTTAAAAAGTTTATGTAAAATTATCATAAATGTATTATGCTAAAGTGCTTTTGTATAGATTATATGTTAAAAGTAGTTTATGAAAGTTTTAGTAAATGAATTTTATCTGTATAAAGTATTTTAATCGTAAAAGTTTATATATAAAGAGTTCATCTGAATATATAAGATTTATCATATAAGTTTATATAAAAGTTTCAATATAAAATTAATTTCTTAATACAATTTTATATAAAGTTTATATAAAGTTTATATGTAAAGTTTATTTATATAAAGTTTATAATAAAGTTTATATAAAAGTTTTATTTAAAGTTTATATAAAGTTTATTTAAATTTTTATATAAAATAAGTTTATTACTTACATAAGTTTTAATATTTAAAAGTTTTATTAAAGATTTACATATAAGTTTAAAATATAAAGTTTATGTAAGGTTAAGTTTATACAAAGTTTTATAGTAAAGTTTAATATTAAAGTTCGAGATAAAATCTAGAGGCATTTTAATGTAAAGTTATATTTATACCAAAGTTTATAATATGATTGGGATCGAAGTTTACGTCTAAAAGTTTATTTTATATATAGGCTAATTGATTTAACAGTTTACATGTAAGAGTTTTTATAAAGTTTGCATAGAGTTTTTGTAAAGTTTGTTTGTATTAACCAGTTCTATGTAAAAATTATGTAAAGTTTATGTAACAGTTTTCATGTATCGCTTATGCTAAAGTTATATCGCTAAAGTTTATGTAAAGTTTACTTAATTTGATGTTTTTCTTTCTGATATCTAAATAGTAATCTTTAAAAAATTATTTAAGGTTTCCATAAAGTTTTATGTAAAGTTATTATAAAGTTTATGTAAAGTTTTATAAACTAAACTTTACATAAACTATATTTAAACTTTTACAGTGAAACTTTAAATAAATTATCAATAAATTTTATAAAACTTAAATATAATGTATTTACTATAAACATTTACTATATCCAAACAACTACTTAAATAACCTTCTAGACAAAATACTTATTAAAGCATAAACTGTTATATATCATCTTTATATTATAATCCTTTTATATTACTGACAACTTCTATCATAAATCAATAACAATAGACTTTAATACGTAAACTTTACGCAATAAACTTTGATTGACTCGTGCTTTACCATTCAACTTTACTATACACTTTTAAATAAACTTTATAAAAACTTTATATAAGCTTGATATAAACTTTCAAAAAATTTGAGAGCACTTTATTAAAACTTTTATAGAACACTTTAAAATTTATTTGCAATTTAGAGTTCGATGTCTGTTGTATTGATCCTGAAATTACTAATGAATATATCGTAACTTTATATAAACTTTTACAGTTAAACTCCTTATTAACTCCATACTTTACATAAAGATTTATATACAAGTTTAAATAAAAGTTAGATAAATATGTATAGTAGAGAGATTTTATATAAAGTTTATGTTAAGCTATTATGTAAATGTTCAATTTATGTAAAGTTTATGTAACAGTTAATAACCTGTATATAGTTAATTTAATGTTGTATATATTAAGTTTTTGAGTATAAAAAATATCGTTATTTAGAGTTCGAGTGAGTGAAAGTTTTTACATCACATTTTACTGAAATTTTGTAATGAGAGCTTATTTTAATATCAAAGAATAAAATTTTTATATTCAATGCAATGGCTATGAATGTTGATTTTATTATTCTTTACTCTTTTAGTTTATCCTGTGAAAGTATACTGGAAAGATTAATTTTAAGTTTATTTAATGTTTTATTTATCAAGTTTATATATAAGTATATAAAGTTTTTATGAACCAAAATAACCGTAGTTTCCTATATCTTAAGACTGTATCATAATAATGTTTATATACAGTATTTATGTCAAATGTGTTTCTGCTTGAAATATGGGGTGAATCTTAAATTTTTTAATTTTATATAAAGTTTATGTAAAGTTTATATTAAAAGGTTTATCTAAAATTTATACAAATATCTATGTTTAAAAGTTATAATAAAATATAAGTTCTTTAAATAAAGTTTACATAAAGTTTATGTAAAGTCAAGTTTATAATAAGTTTTATGTAGAGAGGTAATTAATATAAAGTATTTTATGATAGAAAGCTGTATAAAAATGTATAAATTAACTATAGCAAGTTTCATTAAATTTTTATAAAGTTTATCATAAATTGTTATGTACAGTTTATAATAAACTTTATGTAGAACGTTTAAGATATAAAATGTTTTGTATCAGTCAAAATATAAACTTCATTGTAAACAAGTCAGAAGTAGTTTTGAGTAGTAAAGCATTTATCTGTGCAAGAATAATGGAAAGTTTAATTGTCAAAAGAGTTTACCATATAAATGTCTATGCAAAAGTTTATGTAAAGTTTTATAAAGTTTAGATAAAGTTTATATAAAGTTTATATAAGCTTTATATAAACTTTATATAAAGTTTATGTAAAGTTTATGTAAAGTTTATATAAAGTTTATGTAAAGTTTATGTAAAGTTTATGTAAAGTTTATGTAAAGTTTATGTAAAGTTTATGTAAAGTTCTCATGTAAAGTTTTCCATGTAAAGATTTATTTAATGTTTATTAAGTAAAGTTTAAATGTAAAGTTATGTAAAGTTATGTAATACGTTTTATGTAAAAGTTACTGTAAATGATTATATAAAGTTTAATTGTAAAGTTTAATGTAAAGTTATATAAAGTTTATATAACAAGCTTTATGTAAAGTTTTGTAAAATTTATGTAAAGTTTATATAAGTTTATGTAAAGTTATGTAAAGTTTATAAAGTTTATATAAAAGTTTTGTAAAGTTTATATAAAGTCTATAAACTTATGTAAAGTTTATAATTATAAAGTTTAATATAAAATTATATAAAAATTTATTTAAAATTTTATTAAAAAATTTTAAAATAAAAGTTTATATTAAAAGTTTAGTATAAAATTTTAAAAAAGTTTAACAATTAAAGTTTCATTTTAAAGCTTCTTTACTGTAAAAGTTAAGTAATTAATGATATAGTTTATATAAAGTTTATATAAAGTTTATGTAAAGTTTATATAAATTTTATGTAAAGTTTATATAAAGTTTATGTAAAGTTTATATAAAGTTTATGTAAAGTTTATGTAAAGTTTATATAAACTTTATATGCAAAGTTTATGTAAAGTTTAATGTGCAAGTTTAAAGTAAACGTTTATGTAAAGTTTATGTAAAGTTTATGTAAAGTTTATTTAATGTTTATATAAAGTTTATATAAAGTTTATATAAAGTTTATATAAAGTTTACATAAAGTTTATGTAAAGTTTATATAAAGTTTATGTAAAGTTTATACAAAGTTTATATAAACTTTATGTAAAGTTTATGTAAAAATTATAATAACACTTTCTCACTGCATGTATATGTAAAAGTTTATGTAAACTTTATGTAAAGTTTATGTAAAGTTTATGTAAAGTTTATGTAAAGTTTATATAAAGTTTATATAAAGTTTATATAAAGTTTATATAAAGTTTAAATAAAGTTTATATAAAGTTTATATAAAGTTTATGTAAAGTTTATGTAAAGTTTATATAAAGTTTATATAAAGTTTATATAAAGTTTATATAAAGTTTATTTAAATTTTATATAAAGTTTATATAAAGTTTATTACAGATTTGTTTTGACTAATAAAGTTTAAATAAAAAATTTATATAAGTTTTTATCCTTTTATGTAAAGTTTATGTAAAGTTTATTTAAAGTCTATGTAAAGTTTATGTAAAGTTTATATAAAGTTTATATAAAGTTTATATAAAGTTTATGTAAAGTTTTTGTAAAGTTTATGTAAAGTTTATATAAAGTTTATGTAAAGTTTATATAAAGTTTATATAAAGTTTATATAAAGTTTATATAAAGTTTATATAAAGTTTTTAATAAAGTTTATATAAAGTTTAAACAAAGTTAAAGTTATATAAAGTTTTAATGTCTAAAAGTTTATATAAAGTTATGTACAGTTTATGTAAAGTTTTTATGTAAAGTTTCATATAAAGTTCATGAAAAGTTATCAGCAAGATTCATAATAGAAAGTAAAAATGTATAAAGTTTATGTACAAAATTTTTATTAAGTTTATGTATATTGATTGTGGAATGTTGTTGTGAACTTAAGATGGATGAATTTTATGTAAATTGTCTTTATAGTAAAAGTTTTGTGTAAAGTTTATGTAAGGTGTTTATGTAAGTGTTGATGTAAGTGTTTAAGTAAATGTCTTGTGTGTAAAAGTATCTTTATGTGTGAGGTATAAGAACAGTCTATATGAGGTTTATATATAGTAAAGTTTATTATTATTATTAAGTTCCATAATGTTTATGGGACAGTATAATATTTGTAGGAGATATTAATGTCTTTTTAATATAAAGCTTTATTACCTTGCTCTGATGTCAATTAAACTTGATTTACCCTAAGATTTTATAGAAGTTTACTGCTCGTAAAATCTTAGCGAAAAGATAAAGTTTTTTTATTCAAATTTTAGATATAAAAAGTTAGCGTATAAAAGTTTTATGATTTTAAAGTTTATATAATTATAAGTTTATGTAAAGTTTATGTAAAGATTTAATGGTAAAGTTTATATCTATTTATGACAAACCACAAACAATTTTTATTAGTAACAAGTTTTTATAAAGTTATATATATCAACGTTTTATTATCGTATTTAATAAAAAAGTTTTATTAGTAAATAAGTCATCATAACGCTTTACCAATAATAAGTTTATGCATAAAGTTTATACTACCGAGTTCAATATTTAAAAATGTTTATATATATATAAAGTTATATAAATGTTTTAATATAAAGTTTATGTTAAGTTTATCTATATAAATATTATGTAAAGTTTATGTAAAGTTTCATATAAATTTTATTATTAATATTAAAGTTAAGATATTTAAATGTAAAAATGTAAAGTTTTTTGTAATATAACTTAAACCTAAAGATTATAAAGTTATATGTAACAAGTATTATGTACACAAGTGCTATAATAGCAAAGTTTTATATAAAGTTTTACAATTAAAATTATATATATATATAGTTTTAAATATAAATTGCAATGTGTTATCTAAAGTTCACATAAAAGGGTATAAATCAAAACTTATAAAATTTGTCTATGCACAAGTTTTATATAAAGTCTTCATATAAACTTTATGTAAATTTATATAAAAAGTCTGTAAAAAATTTTATATAAAGTTTTTATAAAGAGTTAACTGTAAACGTTATATACATTGAAAGTTTCATGGATAAAGTTTTAATATAAAGTTTATATGAAAGTTTATATAAATATTCCTTGTCTATTAAAAGTCTTTATATTAACTAATTTTTTTATATTAAAGTGTTCAATACAGTACGAATATAATAAGTCTTACTATAAATTTAGTGTAAGTTTATAATAAACCGTTCTGGAGTAGTAAGGTTTCTGTAAGTATTTCAATACATAGTTTATGTAAAAAGTATTTGTAGAAGTTTTATGTAAAAGTTCATTATGTAAAGTTTATGTAAAGTTTATCGAAACAGTTCATTTTATGTTTATATCCAACTATAGTAAACTTTACTATACAAGTTTATATAATATTTAAAAGGAACATGAACCTAAATGTTCATCTTAAATTCCTTTAGACATTTATACATAAGTTTTATAAACTTTAATGTAAAGTTTATGTTCAAGTTTCTCATTCATTGAAGCTCTCGTAAGGTTTTATATTTAGGGTATGGTTATATTTTATGGGTATATGTTTAGATTCTGCATTAAAACAATAGTAATTAATATAAAAGTTTTACTTTCTTTATATCAAATTTATGTCAAACGTATAATGTAATGTTTAATTATAGTTATCCTTTAACGATCCCTATAAAGTTTTGTAAAGTTTAAAAAGTTTATATAAATTAAAAGTTTAATTTAAAGTTTATATTATTTTGAATAAAATTTATTAATATGTTTATGTAACGTTTATATAAAGTTTAATGTAAAGTTTATATGTAAATTTTATATAAAGTTATATAAAGGCTATTATGTACGACTGCAAAGTCATAAAGTTTTACTAGTCAAAATCAAAGAAGATCAAAATGTAAAATGACATAATACAGTGTAGAATTTAAAAGTTTTATTTTAAAGTTTAATTGTAAAGCTTTTATGAAAAAGTCTTATGATATAAGTTTATGTAAAGTTTATATAAGTTTATTATAAGTTTAGAAGATAAATTAATATAAAGTTTTAATTTAAAGTTAACATAAAAGTTTCTCTTAAGTTTAATTAAAGTTTTATATAATTTTAAGTTTATAATAGAAGTTTATGTCAGTTAGTTTAACATCATAGTATTGTAAAAGTTTTATAATTAATAAGTTTACATAAGATTGAATATAAAGTTTATGTATAGTTATGTAAAGTTTATATATTTTAAAGTTTATGTACAAAAGTTATGGTAAAGTTTTTTATTAAAGTTCTAATGGTATGTTTATGTAATAGATATTATGTTACGTAAAGTTTTATCTATAAAGTTTATGTAACAGTTCCTATTGTTAAAGTTTGTGTAAAGTTTATGTATTTTAGCGTATAATTATTGTAAATGATGTTATGTACTAAGGTTAATGAAAGTTTATGTAAGTTTTATGTAAAGTTTATGTAAAGATTATGATAAAGTTTCGCAATATATAAAAGTTTATTACATAATGAAGTAGTGTCCGTATTTTATGGTATATTACTAGTATTTACATATCAGTTTAGATGTAAAGTTTATATAAAGCTTATTTAATTGAGCTCTATATTAAAAGATATCTCAATTTAAGTTTTATGTGAAATAAGTATTATGTAACATGTTTAAATATACATAAGTTTATGTAAAAGACTTATTATGTAAAGTTAATATAAGTTTAATTTAAATTTAACTCAATAACGTTTAATACTATACGTTTTATAGGTAGGAAAATTACAAAAAGTTTTTAAATGCTAAAGTTTAAATAAAGTTTCTTATGTAAAGTTATATAAAGATTATGTAAAGTTTAATCAAAAAGTTTTTATTAAGTTTATGTAAAGTTTTTGCAAAAGTTCATGTAAAGTTTATATAAAAAGTTTTATGTAAAAATGTATTATGTAAAGTTTGTGTTAAGTTTAAAACAAAAAGTTTTATGTAAAAGTTTTAAATAATGTAAAGTTTATATAAGTTTACATAAAGTTTATATATAAAGTTCTATATATATAATGCTTATTATAACAGTTTGTGTAAAGTTATATTAAAGTTTATTTAAAAGTTTATTTATTTAGTTACTGTAAAGTTTATATAAAGTTTATGAAAGCTTATTATTGATAAAGTAAATATATAAAGTTTTATTAAATTTATATAATGTTTATATAAAGTTTTATTATAAAAAATTACATAAATAGTTTACTGTAAAGTTTAAAATAAGTTTATGTAAAGTTTATATAAAGTATATTTATAGAAAGTTTATATAAAGTTTATATAAAGTTTATATAAAGTTTATATAAAGTTTATATAAAGTTTATGTAAAGTTTATATAAAGTTTATGTAAAGTTTATGTAAAGTTTATGTAAAGTTTATGTAAAGTTTATGTAAAGTTTATATAAAGTTTATATAAAGTTTATATAAAGTTTATATAAAGCTTATATAAAGTTTGTGTAAAGTTTATATAAAGTTTATATAAAGTTTATATAAAGTTTAAATAAAGTTTAAAAAAACTTTATGTCTAAGTTTATGTAAAGTTTATAAAAAGTTTATGTAAAGTTTATGTAATGTTTATAGACATTTACCCCTCCCCCTTATTTTCTTTATCCCCCATCGCTTTACCCCCACCACCATTAGCTATCGCTCCAGTTGCCATGTCTCCATTGGTTTACCCTACCCCCCTTTCGTTGTTGCCATGACTACATCATCAGTTACCTTATGTAAAGTTTATATAAAGTTTATATAAAGTTTACTATAAATTTTATAAAGTTATTTATATATAATAGTTTATACAAATGTTTAATATAAAGTTTTATATACTTTTATATATAAAATTCATATACAACGTTTTATATAATAAAAAAGGTTTTAAAATAAATAAAAGTTTATATAAGTATTATATAAAAAGTTTATATAAAGTTTATGTAAAGTTTAAGCAAAGTGTTAATGTAAAGTTTATGTTAAAGTTTTATCTGAAAGTCTTTATTTAATATAAAGTTTATAATTATTTTTTTTAATTAATGTTTTATGTACAATTTAATGCTTATTTTATGTGTATGTATTTTTTAAGCTTATGTAAAGTTAACATACGTATATTTTTAAGTTTATATAAAGTTTTAGTAATTAATAAGGTTTATAATTTTATATTGGATAAGTTTTATTATAAAAGTTTACATAATTTTTAAATAATAATTATCCATATTCTCATAATAAAGTTAATATATAAATCAGTTATATAAAGTTTATCTAAAGTTTATATACAGTTTATGTAAAGTTTATATCTTACGGTTATGTAAGTAATCGTAATTATACAAAGCTAAGTTACTTACATATCGGCTGTAAATATGAATAAAGTTTATGTAAACCAACGCTATGTGTGAGATCTTATGTTGTGTATTCAAATGAAAATTTTTGATAGGTATTTGTTTCTAAAAATTTATTGCAATAAAGTTTTGACAAATGCACTACGAAAAGTTGATATAGCTTATATAAAGCTGATTATACAAGTTATATAAAGTTTATGTAAAAAGTTTATATAAAGTTTATACAGTAAAGTTATATAAAGTTTATATAAAAAGTTTATGTAAAGTTTATATAAAGTTTATAGTAAAGTTTATTTAAAGTTTATATAAACTTTATATAAAGTTTATGTAAAGTTTATGTAAAGTTTATATAAAGTTATATAAATTTATAGAAAGATCATATAAACTTTATATAAAGATTAATCTTTAGTCTTCAATCAAGTTTTTCTAAGCTTTTGTCTTAACTTTATATAAATTTTATATACAGTTTATATAAAAAATTATATAACAGTTTATGTATTTGTTGGTATACAAAATCTTCCCGTACATTTTTTTTTTTTCGAATTTTATTATAAATAATTTTTCAAAAACTTTTACGAAAGTATTTATATAAAGTTTATATAAAGTTTATATAAAGTTTATATAATGTTTATAAAGTTTTACATAAAGTTTATGTAAAGTTTATATAAAGTTTATGTATAAGTTTAATATATAAAGTTTATATAAATCTTTAATGTATAGTTTATGTATAAATTATGATAAGTTTAAGTGTAAAATTTAAATGTAATTTTTATGTTGAATCTTTAATCGATAAAGTTTATGTAAAAATTATGTCAAGTTTATATAAAATTTCTTTATAAAAGTTTATATATATTTTAAATAAAAGTTTATATAAAAATTATACAAAAGCTTATATAAAGTTTAGAATTTATGTATTATAATAAATGTATTAATAAAGTTTATATAAAGTTAATATGTATAATGTATATATATAAGTTTTTAGTATACTTTATGTAAAAGTTTCTGGAGAATGTCTTTAAACGTGAGAAAAGGTTTGTGGTGAATATCTCTGAATTAATTAAATAGTTTAATGGAGATTTTTATAAATTTTATATAAAGTTATATATAAAAGTTTATATAAGTTTTATATAATAAAAAGTTTATATATCAGACTTATGTAAGTTTATATAAAGTTTATGTAATAAGTTAATGGAATGTCTATTAAATTTAGAAAAAGTTTAGGTAAAGTTTATGTAAAAGTTTATCTTAAGTTTAAAATTTATAATGTGAATGTCAATATTCCGTATTGGCCATTTGCAGCCATTGTATATAACATATTCCATCATTTACACTACCCCTAAAGAATGTTTTATTCAGTACATCACATCAGTAATTACACGTTCATTTAGCCATCTTCCACTCCCGAGATTCTGTTTTGCACTCTGAGTTGCCATCTCGCTTTATTGAAGGTGCAAACTATGGGTTCCAATTAAATAATACCCAATATTTTGCTGCTTAAAATATAGTTTATAAGCGATGTAGCATCTCAACTAAGAGTGTATTGCAGACTCCCACATAAAGCAAGAAGGCTTAGCGTCATTCAGCTGCTCTCTCGCAGTCCGATGCTCGCATGATCGGCGCCGCCCCGCATTGTGCTGTCGCGGCCGAACCTGGCAATCGCCCCCGCGCCCAAAAACGGACGCCGCACGCCTGACGCCGCCCGCCCCGCAGTGAGCGTCCGGCAGCCGAACGCGACCCGCACGCCAGAAAGGCCATATGATAGTGCGGGTGCTGGTCAATCGACGTTATATACTATATAATATAAATATATATATCATTATATTATACTATATATAATTAGTAATATATAACTTTGATTCAGATATTAAGTATATATATATAGTACTATAAAATATATAATATATAGCCCTACATCTTAAACAACAAAGCGTACATAAGAAAGAACATATAAAAAAAACAAGCAGCAGTGTAACGTTTATAAACAGTAAATAAATTTCCAATAAAATAAACATTAAATTAAAGATACAAATACATGGCTCAAGCATATAAGTTTTATTTTAAATATATATAATCCAAGTCTAATGAGACTCAGCCTGCACATAAGCATCTGCATATAAAATTAGAGCCCAAGTTCTAATAATAGTTTCTCCAGCAGATTCAATCACCATCCGCAAAGTCGATGTTAAGCATAAAAATACACTAGCCTGCCACCTCAAACATTTATTCTGCCATATAATTCGGCCCATTCAATAAAGCCCCACTCACTCCGCCCTCCCACCAGAGCAGAAGCTAAACGCCTAATCCTGCGCACTATAATAAGCTATTAAGCGCATTTCTGTATACGCCATTATACTGGCCGAATCCATAATGTTATCGGTGTGTATGTGCTGTAGAGTATCGTAGCCATGATACACCATAAGAGCCCCGTATATGGCAATTAAGTTCCATCGCAGCTACCGAGCTTTACAACTTTAAGATGATACTTTAAGTCGCTATTTTCATATCAAACAAAACCGCCATGATATATTTGCAGATGCTCCTACCTGTAACAGTAGAAACCAGTAATTACACGTACGCATGAATGCCTGCCTCAGCCAATAATTGGGTTTGATCCAATTTAGCTGCGTACATCAATACTTTTTAAATCTCACATTACCAGATAGCAGAATGCAAAGCCCCACATCTAAGCTATTATAAAACCACTCAAGCCCCTGATCACCTCTGCATTCATCAAGAGCACGAGCCTCACAGCATCACACATACTCAGCCCCTTTAGCCCAAGCTTACATAGCCGCTTGTCGAATAATGCTACATAGCCAGGAAATTGCCTTCAAGCTGATATGGATATAAAGGTAATAATTAGCTTGCCCCAAACCCACACAATTGAGACATACAGCGTAATATATAGCCATCTCCATTACGCCTTATTTACGCCACAAAAAATGCTAAAGATGAACACATCGTTGAGCGCTATTACCAAACGGCCTCCTACGCCCCTAAATAGCAGGACATCCGCTCTAGAAGCAGAAACCGAACGAAGGCCATCGCCTACAGCTTACAGCACGAAAAATGTCGTTACTGGAGCAAATTCGTTATGCCATAAAACAACCCTTTTTACTAAGGTATGAGATTCTTATCTTATCAACCAATCAGCAGAAAGCTAAACAGCCAATACGACATAACGACAATAGAACCATATCTCATTCAAAATGCCCGGCTATTATATTTGTTCTGCACAACAACAACAACAACCAACCCAACAACAACAACAACAACAACAACAAACAAACAATAACATATCCTAACAAAACATGACAACCTGCAACTAAGACATAATAAATGCTACCCATCAACAAACCTAACTAACACCATACGTAACGAATAACAACTACTAACAAGATTAACAAAGCTTTCCACACTTAACACAATAAGTGAAAGCTAAACTATGTTCATAACACGTAAAAATCATAGCTTTTTAATATACCTAAACAGTTAATCAGCTAAAATACAAAACTAACCATTCAAGCCCCATCCTCGCCCCGCTTGCTGGCTCAATTGCTGATCTAATTGTGATCTAAATTAGCACGTCTAATGGAGTTAACACACCATTTATATAACATAAACGGGGGCAAACCTCTTTCTTATTCATATAGGCCTGGATCACGGCCTAATCAATCTAGCAATAGCCGACGTTAGGCTAAACTTTATGTCCGAGCCCTCCAGCTAAACCTTAGTCTTGCTGCTACTTGTCCTTACACGCCCGTTGCGCGCACGCAAAACCTTTCTGCCCTATATTAAACATGTTTAAAATGGAGCTACGACAGCATTTTACGATAAACAAAAGCCTGAGCTAAAATCATATGCCCGCGTGTTTACAATGCTTTACCAAGAAAAGTTTAAAGACTACATAAGCATGCTAATCGAATTTCACGTAAAGGGCCTATATAGATGACATAAAAGCCCTCTTCAATGCTATTACCAGCGCCCAGTAAAACTTAAGAATCCTTTATGATGCCATTTGATGCCATTTAATCGCAATTAGTATTCACATTTGGTAATGATAATTTACTCGCCTAATCATTCTAACATTCACACAGCTAATTATTAATAATATAAACAACATCTATTTTACATCAGAATAAGTATATGACGCGAGTGATGCTCTTATAAACACGCCAGCCTATTTAATCACTTGTTTTAGGACTAAAGAAGCCGCATATAGAGCCTCAGAGTCCATATGTTGTGGCCTACCCAAATGTCCCCCACACTACAACTAAGCAGTTCTTAAAAGTATAATAAAAGCCAGAGAAGCTTACATCTATACCTCATGCCAGTTACTTTACTCTAGCTGAAGCCTTCATCCTAAGCAAACGCCCATAGCAGCTGTTACATGCCGTAGCAAATATCTTACTAAACGCCAGCATTGAGACATAGTATACATTACCTAAATAAGACGCTACTCTAGTAGCACAGCATTATTTGCCCCTCTTATGAGAAAATTTAAAAACCCTGCAACTTTCTGCAAAAACGCTAAACTGCCCGGGTCTGCGTGTGGGAGACTGAAGAAATTAATTATAACAGATGTATAAGCCCTGCAAGCTTATAGCACCTAGAATACTTGAATAAAAGAAATGTTCCTTTTAAAGATCCGACCCCTCAGAAACAGGCGCTAAAGTTACGCCCCGTCCAACGCAAACATCATTAAAAAACTGACGCCCTGCCCAACCCCTAACGTAAGAAAGCCCATTAAAAATAAAAAGAAGCCCTAATTACACAAAGCTCCGGTGCGTGTAAGTTACCTACCCTTTTACTCATATTCACCGCTATATAGCCGTTGCATAACCAAGTGGTCTCTGTTACTCAATAGCTATGTAAGCCAAAGCCCCCTAGCACGGTTTATTTTAGCCCTACAATGCATTAGTGCAGCCAAGCTTGCAACAGGGTGTCTATACACAGCGAACTATACCTACTACAAACAACAACAACCAACAACAACCAACAACAACAACCCAGCCAACCAACAACAACAACAAATACAGCAACAAACACGACATGAAGAGTTGCAGCCCCAACCAAACAACCAACAACAACAACAACAACAGTTCGACCAACATCAATCAGACATTCAGCAGCATCAGATCGGATATAAGCCTTATCACCCATTGATTCAACAGCGAGCCTTTGAGGTTATGATGCATCCTCAAGTTGAACAGATAAAATAATTATGAAGAAGGAACTGCAACAAATATTAAACTCCAATGGTAAACATGCATGAAAAAAGAAATTTTCTATCAAAAATTGCGTATACAAAAAAATAGCTAGATTTAAAAGTCGTTTATTAAAATCACCCAAGCGAAGATACAACTTTAAACAAAACAGATAACTAAAAGCCCCTATGCGTGAAAAGGAGAAGCTAATTTAAGACCATATACTAAGCAAGCGAAATAAGCTTACCAGTGAGGAGTAAGAAAACGCGGTTAATAGCCTCTATATAATATATTAAAGACGATACATGCCGGATAGATCTCGCTCAAATCATTATTTGCATGGAGAAGTCCTAGCTGGTTCGAAATATGTTGACTTGATAATCTCCGATCTCTCCCGTGAATTGAAGAAGGCTCCAGTGACAGGACTGAACAGGATCAAACAAGAACTTCAGCCTATTAATTTTCCAAGAAGTTTAATCATGAATAAACACAGAGATTAAGCAGATTTGGATAAATATTCGCAACGACCCCTTAAGACATAACTAACTCCCTTATCTCTCACATGAAATATGATAGATTTAAGGTGATAAGTAACAGAATTGCATCAAGAACGGGTCGGAATAAAGAAAAAACCACACAAAAAAAACAAAGTGGATTAGCACATGATTATTTATTGATTGATTTTTTTATGATATGATTGTATTATTTGTATTTAAAATTATGTAATATATCTATCTATGTTAGTCTTTCTGCTATACACTTGCTATGTTTTTAGACTTGCATAAATTTTAAAATATATTTAATATTATTTTGTAATTAAAAAATAAAAATACCTTCACTATATACATCTAAATTAATTACTTCGTATTTCTATTATTTTCTGATTTTTCTATTGTGAGTTTAATGTCATTGTGTATCTATGAGAGGCCAAGAAAGCGGTCGACTAAATATTACTTGCATGATGAAACAAAACCAACAGCCTTACGGTCGAGGTTTTTCAAGGTTTGCTTCAAAGTTTCCTCAAATTAGTAAAAAAGAATTAAAAATATTTAGAAAGCGTGAGGAGCGCTTTTACCCTTCCACAAACCTAATACGCAAAAAAATTTCCTACCCGGGAGAAAAAACGTATAGCCACCCCCCATTTAGCATAGCGATATGGCAAAACTAGACTTGACGATATGATAAAGATATAAACTTACCCAATGGAAAGGGTACTCGATATATTCTTTTGTGATAGAGAGTATTAAGAGAGAGTATATACGAAGGATAGACGTTAGTAGGCGTTAAGAACGAGAGCAGTGATATGTAAGAGAGAGAGATAAAAAAAATGCGAAGACAGTTAGCTGACAAGCGGTCAAGAGAGACATCTAATGAAACTGAAAGCCGATAACAGAGTATCCAAAAATTGACTATAGGGCACAATGAAAGGGAGCTACAGAATTTTAGCGAGTAAAGAGTTTCAATAAATAAGATACTGCAGATACTGAGATATGAGGGTATTACAGAAACACAATATTTCAAGTTAGAATAAGAGCCGCCGGACCAAATAAGTTGAGAAAGGAGACGAAAGGTATAGCAAGAAGAGTACAGTAAAAAAAGAAAGAGAGAATGACATGGGATGATATGCACACGGAAGGAATATGAGAAGAATGACGAGTATGTAAATATATGGAGATATACGACAGGACTTGGCTTACTACTTAATTGAAAACCACGCGATCTCATGACAGATTATGAAAACACTTAAGAATAACCGACCGATATGAGAGATGTAAAAGACCAGGAAGAACCGTTGTACTGTATCAACGCCCAGAAGGGAAAAAAGTAAGTAAGACTAACGAGCAGGTCATTTACAAGTAGGACGGATTATGAGTAAGAGATAATCCAGGAGCAAACTGAAGTATATATGGACGAAAAATCTTCAGAGAAATAGAGAGAGCCGTAGACGCAGGGAATCCCGGTCACGAACGAAGATGCGCGAGTTCTAAAGCGAACGCACCAGCGTACTACGAGAGCAAATTCCTATAAGCGACAGGATGACGAGCCGAGAGAGAGCAGAGAGACGATGAAAGCTGTTTTAAGAAAATTATACTAGTATCTTGCAGGATCGTATATAACCGAGAGGAGAAGAGAAATGATAAGATAAGCTGGGATCATCTATCAAAACGAAGAGCAAAATACAAGAAAGAAAATGAACAAGATATTATAGCATCTCTGAAGACAGACTAGACAGAGAAGTGGACGGATTAAAATATGAAAAAGAATCAGTAGGCAATCTTAAAGGAAGGCGTAGAAAATAAAGACCAGCAGGAAGGTATCTTGTCAACATGGGTACGAGATGTAGCACCCTAGTTTATACTGAAGACTTTGTGGAATAAAACGAGTGTAATATAAATTAAATGATGGCTTGAGCGTGAAATTTTACGGAAACACCCTGCGAGTCTCTATATCTGGCATACTACACAATAAAAAAAAACTACTACCTTATCTCTCATCCTGCTTTCTCTTCCTGGTGCCGTAACCGTGATGAAGTGTATTCAAACTTTCTCGTCCACACAGCTCGTCGTTGAACAATCCTCACCTCTCTCGTCTCGTGGCAACTTGCGAATTATTCCATTCGTTTGGCTATCTACTATAGTGGACGATTTCCTATCATCACACCTCCCTGTGCAATACAGCTTAGGAATTTAATTATAACTATACTATCAGTGTGACTATTCTGATTATACCCTATACGAGAAGTTAGTGATTAATTTCTCTCTCGATCGGACTTAAGACTTTTACAAAGAGCATAGTACTTTGTGTAATATCATATGGAGTATGGAATGAGTTCCATGATCATAATAAGATATCTGATATGATAAATATCTCTTTATGATTGATGTATTTGTCGTATAATTTAGAATATTATCATAGAAATGATTTCATATATTTATTGAGTGTGAGTGAGTGCATTCGTACTGCAGGCTATAGCTAGCTACTACTCGATTCTGTCGTCTCTAATTGGAATTTTTATATTATGTGATTTATATATACAAATGTATTATATTAATAATAGAGTCAATATCGTGACTCTTTTCAGACTCCCCTCTTTGTTTATGGGTATCTAATCCTCCTAGTTACCTAAGTATTCGTCTGAGTGTAAAGAGTCGCGCTGAATTGCTTTTTCCAGTTTGTGAACTGGAAAAAAACTGGTCGGACACAACTACCAGTTTTTTTTCTTACCCCTTGCACGTTTGGTCTGCCAGTTGTGGAAGAGGAGGATCCATTTGTTTCCCCCCTTCATTGTGTCGGCAGCCCTGAGAACCGAATACCCCTGAAGAAGAATCCTACCTTGAACCCAAATACCCTGAAGAAGAAAAATTACCATAAACCACTACCCCTGTATACAAGAATTTAAATTTCCCCTGAATCAATACCACTAAACACTAGTACCCCTGAACCTATACCCCTGAAAACCAGAATTGAAACCCCGTGAAAAACTACCTGCCTGAAAATTTGACCCCAGAATTGAAAACCCTGAAAAACGCCTTGAAGAAAACCCCCCTGAAATCCCCTGAATTGAAACCCCTGAAAAGTGTGTCTATATCGAAATCGCTTACTCTTTGATAATATATCTGATAGAGAGAGTTTTTATCTTCTTGTGAATTTATATAATTATCTCTCTCTCTCAGATATTTTAAAATCATTTCCGAAATTCCGTTTTGACTTATACTCTGAGCATAGTTGTATTGTTTCTACATAGACTTATATATCTATATTATATATTAATGTAATACAATATATATATATAGTGTTTTAATTTTGTGCTAATTCATGAATTTTCTGTGAGTAACATCTGCGATTTTGCTTTTGTATAGTGTTAGATCCTTATAAGTGTAGTCCTAATCAGCTAAGATAACAGTGTAGTAATATCAACATTAAATAATCATCCATATTATAGCGATGTTTATATTATTATATACGAGTTTCATAAACCGTGAAAAGCATATAGCCGTTAATTTATTGTCCGCCCTCAGTGGGTTCGTAGTGCTTGCTTACTCACCATATAGTACAACAATATCGCGAAATAATAAACCACCCTCAAAGCTCTAACTGCCGCACTATAATACCAACGATGGAAGAGGCTATGTCACAAAAAAAAAATGAACACGCGTGACCTCATTACGATTTTTATATGCGACATAGCGCCCTCTCGCAAGATGTATTCAAGATTCTCTGTTATGGCGCTTATGTTCGTCTCCCTTGCATACAGATATTATAGAATCACCACAGTACGCATTACGGCGAATTCTACTAAAGACCCATACTTTGTTAAGATGTACAGTTCATTTTCCAAAGTGGAAAAAGAGTTATAAGTGGTTTTACCCTTAATGCTTCACTACTTACAGCTTGCGAGTAAGACCCAACTGCATTCGGCAATCGTATCATTATATAAAGAGATGCTAGTAGGTCCAAGCCCGACAATACCTCATTTCGACGACTGCGAACAGCATTGTGTAATAGTACACATTAGAAGGAAGCCCGTACCGCTGTTAAATAATAATAATGCGAAACGATGAAACGCATCTTCAGGGGTTCAAGCCAACTGCCCCAGAGAGCCAGCGTATGCCCTCGCTTAAGTGGATTTTTTTGCCTTCGTTGTTCAGCACGTGCTATTCCCTTTGTTTAAATCAGAGCGTAAAATATACTTTGCTAAAAAGCAGCTAGGACAGGTATAGATACTTTCCAGGATATCGATGGCCCGGGTATCGCACCTCGAACAGCTGCCTAAAACGTCGATTAGCCGCATGCTTCTGATGAAAATGCCTTAATGCATGTTAAACGAAAAATACGACGTAAGAGGACTGGTCGGTGTAGGTCACGTAAAAAACCTATAAAGAGAAATATGAAAGGACCATTAAAGGAAAAAAGTGCCATTTGGGTTTGCATGTGGATTTGCCCTTTAATAATGCATGTCTGAATGGCAAACTATTTCACATAAAACAGGGGCAACCTGCTAAACTATTTGTAATTAAAGAATGTGCTTAAAACAGATTCTTCTCCATCATTATACGTCCAGCCTGATTGTGCAGCAAGCATGCATTTCTCCATCCCCTCCAATGTCCAGACTGTTGCTAAGATGAATTGCCGCATCTCTTCCTCTGTGAAACCCTACACAGATTAGTGTGAGGGAATCCAACTTATTAGTATTAATCCCGTTCACTCAATCACAAATTCAGATGTACCTCCCGATTTCAATATTCCTGGCACTTCTTGATCAATATTACTTGACCTATATACCTTCGTAAAATGTAATGTTTATTTTATGATACTAAAGACTCAAGCTTAGTGATAAACGTAAGCGATAGGTTGTCAGATCTTATCATACCAGGAAGCGTATTTCACAATATAAGTATAATAGCCACTTGAGAACAGAATATTCACGGTATATATATTAACACATAGTGTATTATTATAATTCTATGTA
>JABUQX010081895.1:0-46356 GCA_015478945.1 Trachelipus rathkii
AATGACGACGAAGACGGCCCAGAAGAGGATAATTGTAAAGCGTCACCGAAAATGTCGATATATCTGCAGGAATACGGTGTAGATATTGACGCGGATGGAGGAAAAACAAACGTTAAAAAAGACTTGGAAATCGTTGTCAAAGAGACTAGTAAAATGGATTTTTTGAACATAAAAAACAAAAAAAAAGTTTTAAATTTGGAAAAGAATAGGAAAAGAGAAAATGAACCGTTCGCCGCCTCCGCCTCTTCCCGCCCCGGAAAAAGAAAAATGGAAGATCCGAAAAGATTCATCGATTTAACCAATTGTTGGGTACTGAACGAGAAGGAAGAGATCATTCTTAATTCGAAAAATAAAAACGTGTTGACAAATCAAATCTATGATCCCGAAAAGTATTTAGATGACTTAAAAATTAAAGATATTTGTTACGTCGGTTCGTCCATTCCTCCCACGGTGAAAGAGTTTCCTTTTTCGTACTGTATAAATTACGAAAGTTTGGGCGAAGAAAGGACAAGAAAACAGATATCCGAAAAACTCAAATTAGACGACGATAATCGCCTCGTCAGTAAAATTATAAGAGACAAATTTAGCCACGAACGCCCTCTATTCGCCGGCTACGAGGGAGAGATTATGAGGATTTTAAACACGTTCCGCGCGATCGAACTTCGCCGGGAGAAATACATGCTCGTGAAGCGAAGCAACAGCTTAAAATTTACCGAGGCTCTTATAAAGAAATGCCTCGTCATAATCAAGGGGTGTCGAAAAATCGACGACAAAATCCGTCAAAAAAATTTAACGATAACCGCTCTCACGATTTTTCAACTCAAGATATGCAGAAACCAGAGCACGTTCAAACGAATTCGAATTCCCAACGTACAATTGGACTGGTGCATTCAAGCGGCGATTCTCAAATTAAACGAATTCGACGCATTTAACATCACGGACGCGAATTTCGATACGAAATTTTGTCATTTCGTCATTAGTTTGGGCGATCGAGTGCTACTGTCGAAACTGAACAACGTCAACAACGCCAAATTCTTGATTCATAAGTTCACGAGCGAGGTGGGCTTCGATCCGCGACAAACGCACAGAGCCATCGGGCTGTACAACGTAGTTAAGAAGAACAACATTTTAGATCAAAAGACTCCCAAAAATTTGGCTCTAGCTGTTTTGTGCTTCATCGATCCCCGCATCAAAGATCGAGCCAAGAAATTTTGTAATTTAACGACGATCAACAGTATCTGCTCCCACATTCGCAACTACCTCGATTGCATCGGCTCCTACAACAATTATTTCTTGCACGACGACGATCAGAAAAAGACGACGGCGACGACGACCTCGAGTCAGCAGCAGCAGCAGCAGCAGCAGCAGTCCCGTCGCGCGATGCGAGATAAATATCTTTTGCTGAAATTGGGTTTGCAAAGAGCGGCGTTTGAAAACGTTTACGACATCACATGCTTCACGAACCTCGACCAACTGATACACGAGGCGAAAATAATAGAAAAAAATCACTACTTGAGGAGGAAGGCTTTTAAAAACAACCCCAAACTCAAAGTTTTATTCGATCCCCTCGATTACAAATTTTTGCCGAGTCGCGTTCTCCTTCCCGATTTTTCGAGGCCGAAAAAAAATTCGCGCTGCACCTACCGCCGCGGCAATAAGAGCTCCGAGGAGATTACGTACGAAATTTGAACGATTTTTTCACTCTAGATATTTTTTTTATTAAAGGCTTTTAGTTTTCAATAAAACATTCGTTAAATATATAATCCCGCGTCGATTTAGTCTCGTTTACTATTACGGATAATCTTTTAATTTTATTTCGTTACATCGTCTTTGCTGCTATCAACAATCGTCGATAGCAGACCTTTGGGTCCGTGAATTACGAGCGAGCGATGGTCTTCGTCGTCGTCATCGTCGCCGTGAGGCGCGGCGGCAGCGGCTGCGGTGGTGGTGGTGGTGGTTATCGTGGTTGTAGGTCCATTGAAACGCCTCGACCCGAAATAGGATCGCCAGTTTATATTCGAATTTCGAAGCGCCCCGCGAATTTCATCGTTGTTCATTTCGATTTTTTTAACGCTATCTTGAATTTTGATAGCGCACCTTTCGATATCCGCGTTATGCCGCGTTATTTCCAGCAGAATTTTTTCCATTTGCCGCAATACGCTTCTTTTTCTACCGGCAGCAAAATCTCGGTCGTCGAACGATACCGTCCGCTCGAATTTTAATAATTCTGTATTGAAATTCGCGTCGTCCGTGAATACGTTTCGAAAATTGAAAAGGGTATTTATATTTTTCATCACTCTAGTCCCTTATAGTAATAAATATTCGTTGCTAAATCTTTTTATTATTTTTTATTATTTATTATCTTTTTCGTATAACGAAAGAAAATCGCATGGCGTGCGCGCTAGAACCAAACGACGAAGAATCTTTTAAAATCTTAGGCGATGACGACTCTTCGATATTCTCCACCGAGGAAAGCGACGCGGAATATATCGATAAAGCGGACGCCGCCTATGGCAAACGCGCTACCGCCGCCGCTTCATCGAGTTTTAACGGCGAGGCGAATCCATCTACCGAAAAGAGGTTTAAAAATAAAAATTTCGAAAAAGGTAAAATAGGTAAATTCGCCGATAGCGAAGACGTTTGCTGGGGTAGTAGTAGAGGCGGAAGAAGGTTCATCGCCGAAAATATTTCCGAACGGAAAATTCCTTCGGGCGAAGGAACGCGAAGAAAATCAGTTTCTGTCGATTTTCCGCCACCTCCTTCCCCTCCCCCTTCTTTTCTTCCGTTTCCCTTATTAGGTAGGAAAAATAAATCGAACGATAAAGCGAGTTCGGTTTTGAAACAACCCCCTCCGGAAAAATATCAGGGCGGGTCTAGCGTCGAGGAGTCGAAAAGGGAGACGATTAGGGTATTTCCTTCTCCTAAGACTATAGGTGAAAAAATAGCAAGTGGTAGCGGTAGTAGTAGTAGCAGTTTTGGCCGAGATCCGTTTCGAGAGTCGGTGAGAAATTTTATCAAAAATCGCGAATCCTTTCCCTCTTCACGCGCTAGACTACCTAAACCCCCTTCGAACCAGCTCCCTAATCGTCTCCCTTTTCGACTCCTCGACGCTAGACCCGCCCTGATATTTTTCCGGAGGGGGTTGTTTCAAAACCGAACTCGCTTTATCGTTCGATTTATTTTTCCTACCTAATAAGGGAAACGGAAGAAAAGAAGGGGGAGGGGAAGGAGGTGGCGGAAAATCGACAGAAACTGATTTTCTTCGCGTTCCTTCGCCCGAAGGAATTTTCCGTTCGGAAATATTTTCGGCGATGAACCTTCTTCCGCCTCTACTACTACCCCAGCAAACGTCTTCGCTATCGGCGAATTTACCTATTTTACCTTTTTCGAAATTTTTATTTTTAAACCTCTTTTCGGTAGATGGATTCGCCTCGCCGTTAAAACTCGATGAAGCGGCGGCGGTAGCGCGTTTGCCATAGGCGGCGTCCGCTTTATCGATATATTCCGCGTCGCTTTCCTCGGTGGAGAATATCGAAGAGTCGTCATCGCCTAAGATTTTAAAAGATTCTTCGTCGTTTGGTTCTAGCGCGCACGCCATGCGATTTTCTTTCGTTATACGAAAAAGATAATAAATAATAAAAAATAATAAAAAGATTTAGCAACGAATATTTATTACTATAAGGGACTAGAGTGATGAAAAATATAAATACCCTTTTCAATTTTCGAAACGTATTCACGGACGACGCGAATTTCAATACAGAATTATTAAAATTCGAGCGGACGGTATCGTTCGACGACCGAGATTTTGCTGCCGGTAGAAAAAGAAGCGTATTGCGGCAAATGGAAAAAATTCTGCTGGAAATAACGCGGCATAACGCGGATATCGAAAGGTGCGCTATCAAAATTCAAGATAGCGTTAAAAAAATCGAAATGAACAACGATGAAATTCGCGGGGCGCTTCGAAATTCGAATATAAACTGGCGATCCTATTTCGGGTCGAGGCGTTTCAATGGACCTACAACCACGATAACCACCACCACCACCACCGCAGCCGCTGCCGCCGCGCCTCACGGCGACGATGACGACGACGAAGACCATCGCTCGCTCGTAATTCACGGACCCAAAGGTCTGCTATCGACGATTGTTGATAGCAGCAAAGACGATGTAACGAAATAAAATTAAAAGATTATCCGTAATAGTAAACGAGACTAAATCGACGCGGGATTATATATTTAACGAATGTTTTATTGAAAACTAAAAGCCTTTAATAAAAAAAATATCTAGAGTGAAAAAATCGTTCAAATTTCGTACGTAATCTCCTCGGAGCTCTTATTGCCGCGGCGGTAGGTGCAGCGCGAATTTTTTTTCGGCCTCGAAAAATCGGGAAGGAGAACGCGACTCGGCAAAAATTTGTAATCGAGGGGATCGAATAAAACTTTGAGTTTGGGGTTGTTTTTAAAAGCCTTCCTCCTCAAGTAGTGATTTTTTTCTATTATTTTCGCCTCGTGTATCAGTTGGTCGAGGTTCGTGAAGCATGTGATGTCGTAAACGTTTTCAAACGCCGCTCTTTGCAAACCCAATTTCAGCAAAAGATATTTATCTCGCATCGCGCGACGGGACTGCTGCTGCTGCTGCTGCTGCTGCTGACTCGAGGTCGTCGTCGCCGTCGTCTTTTTCTGATCGTCGTCGTGCAAGAAATAATTGTTGTAGGAGCCGATGCAATCGAGGTAGTTGCGAATGTGGGAGCAGATACTGTTGATCGTCGTTAAATTACAAAATTTCTTGGCTCGATCTTTGATGCGGGGATCGATGAAGCACAAAACAGCTAGAGCCAAATTTTTGGGAGTCTTTTGATCTAAAATGTTGTTCTTCTTAACTACGTTGTACAGCCCGATGGCTCTGTGCGTTTGTCGCGGATCGAAGCCCACCTCGCTCGTGAACTTATGAATCAAGAATTTGGCGTTGTTGACGTTGTTCAGTTTCGACAGTAGCACTCGATCGCCCAAACTAATGACGAAGTGACAAAATTTCGTATCGAAATTCATGTCCGTGATGTTAATGGCGTCGAATTCGTTTAATTTGAGAATCGCCGCTTGAATGCACCAGTCCAATTGTACGTTGGGAATTCGAATTCGTTTGAACGTGCTCTGGTTTCTGCATATCTTGAGTTGAAAAATCGTGAGAGCGGTTATCGTTAAATTTTTTTGACGGATTTTGTCGTCGATTTTTCGACACCCCTTGATTATGACGAGGCATTTCTTTATAAGAGCCTCGGTAAATTTTAAGCTGTTGCTTCGCTTCACGAGCATGTATTTCTCCCGGCGAAGTTCGATCGCGCGGAACGTGTTTAAAATCCTCATAATCTCTCCCTCGTAGCCGGCGAATAGAGGGCGTTCGTGGCTAAATTTGTCTCTTATAATTTTACTGACGAGGCGATTATCGTCGTCTAATTTGAGTTTTTCGGATATCTGTTTTCTTGTCCTTTCTTCGCCCAAACTTTCGTAATTTATACAGTACGAAAAAGGAAACTCTTTCACCGTGGGAGGAATGGACGAACCGACGTAACAAATATCTTTAATTTTTAAGTCATCTAAATACTTTTCGGGATCATAGATTTGATTTGTCAACACGTTTTTATTTTTCGAATTAAGAATGATCTCTTCCTTCTCGTTCAGTACCCAACAATTGGTTAAATCGATGAATCTTTTCGGATCTTCCATTTTTCTTTTTCCGGGGCGGGAAGAGGCGGAGGCGGCGAACGGTTCATTTTCTCTTTTCCTATTCTTTTCCAAATTTAAAACTTTTTTTTTGTTTTTTATGTTCAAAAAATCCATTTTACTAGTCTCTTTGACAACGATTTCCAAGTCTTTTTTAACGTTTGTTTTTCCTCCATCCGCGTCAATATCTACACCGTATTCCTGCAGATATATCGACATTTTCGGTGACGCTTTACAATTATCCTCTTCTGGGCCGTCTTCGTCGTCATTATCACGACCAAATATACTAGCATACGAGTGGGAAGAGGAAGAGGAGAGTTGCGACGGCGACGGCGACGAGGGGCGCTCGGAAAAGTCTGAGGAACCGCTATCCGACATATATAAAGTAGTCGACGACGAAGATAATGATCTGTTCATAATGATTTCCGTGGAATAATTTTGTCTTTGAACACGATTATAATTAAATTTGAAAAGCTAGGGCGGGGGTGGCGATGACGGCGTCGATAAAATAACGGACATTCCTTCTCACGGTTTGTTTTTAATAATTTAAAGATAATTTTTAATAATGGTTTATTTTTAATAATATTTGTTTGTTATCGAATAATAAAAAAGTATATGCGAAATATTATTTTATTTTTTATATAATTCATTATTCGATTTATCCTCATCTTCTTCTTTTATCGTTTACTATTAATTTTAAACACCCCGAAACGCGAGCCGATCCGCTGTCCGTTTGTACGGATGACTTTACGACCGAATAACGGATATTAAAGCGACTCGCCAACGGAGCGATCGCGTCCTGCGTGCGAAGTGAGCCGAACCGCCGAAATTTCATGCCTGCCCGTCCGCCAATATAAATACACGCGGGCTTGCCGCGCGATCGAAGGACGAGCTCGAACCGTTGGTTAAAGAGGGGCGTAGCGACGCTGCTTCTTTAGAAATATTTTTTGGAGATAAAAATTTTTTTTCTCTCCGATCAAGGACACTTTCACCGTTTTTATAATTCTTTTAAACGATTTTCCTTCTCGATTTTCTTAATCGCGTTCCCCTCCTTCTCCTACACATTAGCGTTCGCGACTTTGTTTTTTTTTAAAATGTATTCCTTCATCGCAACGTACATTAGTGGTATGAACGATCGCGTTTTTACACCTAAATATAGTATGATAGACAGCACGATTATCAGGATTATGCAATCAAACACGTTTCTCGTCGTCGGTCCCAAAATATCCCTCCCCATTATGCTACTAACGATACGTTTCAAATCTTCCTCTAAATCCTTTTGATCTATTATCTCTAAAGATGAGGGGGGGTGATCGCCTTTTTCTTTTTCCCCGATGATGATCCTAGAGTTATTACCGTCAAACCCGTCATCGTTGTAGGCCTCGTCGTTGACGGGATGATCTCCGTCGGCGTTTTCGGTCTTATTATATTCTGAAAGGATCTTCTCCGTTTGGTCAAAAGCCGCGAGATCCGGGCGTAAGTTTTTCGATAATAGAGGCGAGAAACTATTCGCGAAAAAGAACAAAAAAATTATATATCTAGTTTTATTCGTAAACATTTTTCTAATAGTAAATATTATTTAACGCCGTTTTATAAAAAATATACCAGTGTGTTTAATAATTTATAATAGATATCGTCGATATGTTTATTAAATGAAGCGATTACATATATTTATATATATTTCTATATTTAGCGTGGCGATCGGAAATAAATAAATAAAAAATATTATTTCTATTTATTTATGAAGGGCTTTCATCGCTTAAAAATGCTAATATCATATTAATACTTATTGCTTCATTCACCTATCTTCGACCCCAAAGGGATAAAAACGAAACCGACCCCAAAATGACGGGGCCACAAAAATTGGGAGGCTCTCACTATAGAAACTTGTGGAGGTGGATCGAAGTGTGTAAAGGATTTCAGAAAAACGAGATTAAAATTCAGGGAAGCCTCTTCAAATCGCTCAAATCGGAATTTCTCAGTACGAAGAGAAGCCGCGTATACGATTTAGGTACCGAAAGGGATTTCCCTCTCAATATAGTTTTATCCGATTACGAGAATAAATTGCCGCCGCAAATAAAAGATGATGCCGAGAATCTACACCTGGCGCTAGATGTTTTTAAGAAAATTAATGCGGATAAAATTGAAGCTCTTCGGCGACATTACTGGGACCACTACGAAAAGTATTCCGAGAGCGCGAAAATCGAGAAAAGGAAAAAGCTTCTAAAAAAACTCTTTCACAGAAAGTTTTCGATGGAGAGAAATAAAACTAGTTCGACGCTCGAAGACGAATTCGTCGTTTTATCGGATATTGTAGAAATTCGCGACGCTTTTAAAAGGTTCGCGAGAAAAAAACGAGAGGTGATCGAGAAACACGAAGCGCTCGACAGAGTCGCTGAAGCCGCAGCCGTCGGGAGAACCGGGTCGGGGATAAAACGAAAACGAAAATTGTTTAAATTGGGAACCGTCGCCGCCGAGAAAAAATCGAAAGTGACGATAAACGGCGGTCAAACGTCGTTACCGTCGTCGTCGCCACAACCACCGGGAAACGACGAGCCTTCGGCCGCTACCGTCGTCGATGATAATGATCATCGGGCTTCGCTTGAACGTATTAAATTAATCTTAAACGGTATCGAGAAAAAACATAAATGTTTGCTGAGTTATTTTAACGAAGAAATCCTTCGACGCAATCGCACAGTTGAAACGGGGTTGGGTGCCAGATTAAAAAAAATTAAAAATTCGAGCGAGGAAACGATAGCGCAAAATCGGAGTTGCCGGGAGACACGTAAGCGAGACGCGATAGAAATCGGGGACTTGGCGCAAAAAATACGAGGCAAAATAAAACATTTCTCTCTCGCGAAAAAATCTTCGAATCCCTAAGAACCCGCGAGAAAATAAATTAGGAGAGTTCTAATAGATTGAAATTGAATTATTTCGTTAGTGAGTATATTGTAAATAATGAAAAAGATATAAGATTAATAAATATATTATTTAATAAATATATTGATTTATCGAATCTTTCGCGGCGTGTACTGAGAACTAAGATTACGATTTATTCGCTTTACTTACCTTCGTCGGATGGATCCAGAATGCGATACTTCGATATTGTCGCGGGCCTCGGAAAGGTGTTTCGAACGCATCGAGGATCTTAAAAAACAGGCAGTCATAATAGAGTTAATTATTAGGAACGGCCTTAAGGAAGTCGACGACCGATACGCTAAAATTCAGGACGACCTCGACCGCCTCGAAACCAGAAATGGCCAGATAAATGCGCGCAACGACGAAATCGCGGCAAGACTAAAGAGCGTGAAAGAAACTTTGATCGATTACGACGAAAAAAGTTTTGGCGATGCGGCGAGTCAACAAATGAAGAGGTTAAAAGAAAAAATTAAAAAAATGAAGGAGAAGACGAAATTAAAGAAATTAAAGAAGAAAGCTTTATCGCATCGCTCTTAGAATAAAAAATGCGTTCTACTTATTCTCTTTTTTTAAATTTTTTTCTTTAGGCGAGCGTATTTATCTTTGTTCTCTTTTTTATATTTAAATAAATAAAATGCTTAAAAAAAATCGTGTTCATTTTTAATCGCATACTCCTTCTCTATGTTACGTAAAGGAGTGATTAATTTAACGCGTAGAACGTAGGTTTACCTCGAAGAAAACTCCCTTAAGGAATGAAAAATTTATTTTTTCCAGATCCCGACCCTTGAGATTTTTTAAGTTAATTTTCAAAGTGTTCCTTAGAAGTCCCGACACCCCGGAAAGTAACGAGGGTTGTCTAAGCACCCTACAGCTGCTTAGTTTTTCGATGTCCGAAGCCACTTCGAAAACTGATCGAGGGATCAAGAAAAGCGACCGAGGTTCGATCTATTATTTCCTTACGACACGCTTAACTTTACGGGGCTACGCGAAGTCCTAGATTCCCTAATTATTTTTTTGATTTCCCTCGTAAAAAAAATTCCCTTAAGGGACAAAAAAAATTATTTTTACCCATTTCCCAAAAATTAAAAAGTGACGTTATTTCGTGGCACGATCGGAGAGTGAGGGGGACCATAGAGATTGTTGACGTTAACTTTCCAAGTGTTCCTTAGATGGAACCGAGGTAATCCACTCCCCCAGGAAATAATATAATAATAGAAACAATTTAAGGAACCATCTATCAGCTGCCTTTAATATTTTTCACGTATAATACCTACTGAAGGTGCTTCTAAAAATCTAGATGATCACGAGATACGATCATCTTGTTAAGCGACCGCAGTTTCTGAGATGCACTATTTTAAACTTACAGTTATCGTACACACCTTAACCTATGAGAGAGCTAATGCGAAAGATCCTATGATCGAGTAATTTTTATTTATATTGAGGTATTAACGCTCACGAAGAATAATCCCTTGAGGAACGTAAAAAATATTTATATTTTTATCCCCATTTCTCGAAATATATATGTTATCAAATATGTAAAAATATGTAATTTGGGTGTATGATGGTTTGAGTAATATAGTTTTTACAGTTGAGTTCACCCACCAACTACACCAGTGAGCTAGAGCCCTATATTCAAGGAGATGAGGTGTTGCTTACACTCCAGAATCTACACAACTAATGTAAATTACGCAGAATGAGCACATATCAGCATGATTTTGAGAATAAAGAGGGAGTTATAATATTATCTAAGTACAGGAACACAGAATATGATGGAAGAGGAATTCCAAGAAAAACATGTGAGAAGGTATAGAAGAAGTAACCGACAGTAAACGTACATAGCTACTGGATTTCCTTACATCATACAACTAAAACTATCATGTATGTACCTAAAGACACAAGCATCACCTCGTAGCTACGAGGGCGACACGTAAAAGATGTAGAGGAGTTAACGCGAAGTGAGATAAGTCTCCTTTGAGGTCACACCTGCACTCGGAGTCTTCTTAAATGCGTGCGTTACATCTATATGACGATTTGATAAAAGTCATCATCAAGCAACACAACACCAGAGAGAGACGACCGACACAGAAGAGAAGGAATTTAGTAGAGACGTCTATCGCTAAGGTGGGAGACTGCGCAGAGAGTGTTACAAAAAGATGGATATAGAACAGTTTATTATATAAGCCTTTGTGCTTTGACTCGACCATCAATATATGAAAGGCCGTAAGTAGAAACCTTAGAGGACTTAGAGCCCGATAGTTAATATTAGTAATAGATAGTAACATCCTATATATAGGGTTAGGAAATGAGGCTACTTATTATGTATATATGACTTGAGATAAGTAACTGTAGAGAGTAAGGAATAAAAAAAGTCTCGGCAGTATCTATAACACAGATAACTTCAGTTTCATTTATATGAGGAGTACAACCTAATCTAAGAAAATAGTACGTTGTATAGTGAATATAGATTAGTTTATCCAAGAAATGTTTTATATTTTGATTTATTATGTATTTAAGTACGCAAGTGAATGTTTTTATATTGAGAGGAGAGACACACGAGTAGGGAAACACGTAAAAATATTATATATATAGTAATTAAGTATATAGGTGTCTTTTCAGAGAGGGACACTCTGCTATAGAGAGTGAGATAGTCTTACTGAGAGAGATTATAGAGAATTCCACACAAGGTAACAATAAGACTGTAGAATCTCACGCGACCCCTACGCACAACTATAGTCACGATAAAGGGGAGTGTAATAGCGAGTAATGTCGAGAGCGAGGTGAGAGAATCGATCACACATGACGAGAGGCAAATTCTAGAAAGTAAAAGAAGGAGCGATGAATTGCCAGATGAGATTGAAGATGAAGGGTCGAGTCATGGCTAGGTCTGGAATATAGTAAAAGATTGCTCGATCGAGTCAGTGTGCAGTTTTTGTTGAGTAAGAGATAGTTATAACATTCGAAGAAGTGAGGTATAAGAAGACAAGTAGTTAGAAGATGACAAGGACTAGTATATCCCTGAGGAACACCAACTATTGATCGAAAAGGAAGAAGAAGTCGCCTCCGTCAGAGTTCTAAACAAGTTCTACACGTATCCAGAGTATTCTCATGGGGTGTAAAGGGTGCCGAGGGCCCATCACAGGGAGAGCCACTTGAGCGCCACTTAAGGGACAACTCGGTCACAATACCATCTCATGGTCCCCTCAGTCAAGCCTCCGCAACGCGTGAAGCCCACCCGTCTCCAATAGAGACGCTGACCTGATTGTAGATTTAGTTGGAGGAGAAATGGGTAAATAATAATATTTATTTTGTCCTAAGGGACTATTTTTTTTACAGAGAGGAGAGATGTAAAAAAACTCAAGTCTATAGGCCTGCGAATCTTATGCGACTTGAGCTTGCTGCGGGTATAAGCAGCGTTCTCCACCAGTGAAAGCTATGAGAGGGCGTGTACGTGTACAGGATATACTTATATACGAGATATCGCGTAATCTATCGGTCGCTTTTCTTGATCTCTATCAGTTTTCGAAGTGCTTCGGACACAGTCCTGAAAACACTAAGAGCGCAGCTCTGTACGGGTCGCATATAAGGTACCAACCCTCTGTTAGCTCCTCAATGTGCCACGTGAGGGTCGGGAGACTGCACATAGAGAGAACGAGCTCTTGGAATTGTCCAATTTTTACACACTCTCTAAATAAATTGTACATCTGGAAAGAGGGGGTCGGGAATCGTCTTGGAAAAACATAAATACTCTTTTGCGTATTCCCTCTTAAGGGAGTTTTCTTCGAGTAGAACTCTTTAGCGGTCTGGCCACCTACGCGTGAGAGAGTCATTTTTCGTTAAATACACCGCTAGGCAGCTTTACACGTAATACTTAATATAGGAAACCGGAGTATGCGCATTAAAAATGAACACGAATTGTTTTTTTAAGCATTTTATTATATTTAAATATAAAAAAGAGAACAAAGATTAAATACGTGTCACTGCGCAGGCCCTAAAGAAAACACAACCATATCCTGTAAAATGAAAGGAGCCGACGAATAAGTAGATCCTTACGCATTAATTAATTCTCTAAGATCGCACGTATGCCACGGATATAGCTTTCTTCATCTAATTTCTCTAATTTCGTATATCATCTCCCTGTGCCAGTTTTGTAAATAATGGTGTTGTTTCACAGATGTCTGTTTGAATCCATCGTATGCGTTCTTCATTGTTCCCATTAGATATACCTCACGCGCTGCGCTCGCCAAAAACTTATTATCCTTTCGCATTCGAGAGGCCACTAAGTCGACTAAATAGCTATAATTGGGTTGTTGATGAGATTATACTATACGACATCTATTAAGTCATTGCTATATATATATATATATAGAGAGCGTAATTTCGTCGTTTAGCCGCGCATTATATCTTAGGGCCATTATTTCTAGGATTTCGAGGTAATTATACGTAGTTACGAGGTCGTTACTCTGAATTATTTAGCGTATATCGGTCGTCGACTTCCTTTATAGAGCCTTGATTTAATCCTAAATAAATTAACTTACTATAATATATATATCTATTATGACTGACAGCTGTTATTTTTATAATGAGATCTCTACTGATAATTAGCGTATGATTTCCGAGGAGTTCAAACACCTTTTCCGAGAGAGAGCCTCACAGGGCGAGAAAAGGAGTTCACAGCGAGAAGAGTTCAGAGGAAAAAAAATGAAGTACAAGATTTCCAACGCGAGGTCAATTTCCTGAGAGATCAGTCCATTTCAAGATCAGTAGTCGGAAATGTCAAGGTAGAAAATTCCATATAAAAAGTACGCCGGGAAGAATATAAATTTCGTAAATCTTAGGTTATCAAATTATCACGCAGAAAAGTAATTTCGAATGAAATATCCAATATGAGAATATTTAAACGTAAAATATTTCTTCCATATTAGAGAGACCAAGTCTTATATCGTTTTCATACATTTTATTTTCACTACATTTATTTTTCATTGTACTGAGCTCATAACCTAAGTGGAATGAAAGAGACTGTGAAATAATTTTGATCTAAATAGTGTCATGAAAGTGACTATTAGTGGAAGCTCCTCGCAGGAGAAGTAATTTGATTCTATTCTCTAAGAGCGGTTCTTATCGGTGAATTGCCGAAGATCTTTATCCGTTTTTCGCGATGAGAGTATAATAGTGTATTTTGCCTCAGCGCTATTTTTATCGCCAGACAATAGTCCCCGCATTTCTCATCATTCTGGCGTCCTCGTCTATACTGTGTTCCCCAGAAAGTCTCACGTATTTTGCGCCTATAATCGAATTGTAAAGTTGCTCATCGCGCGAATTTTTAATTATTTTTTGAGATACTGGAGCTATCTGCTTCAAGCACCGTCGTATGAGCGTTTTTCAATACTTGATAGCCGAGTTATGAGTCGTCACATGGGTATTCTTATGCGTATAAAAATAAATCACAATATCATTTTATGTATTGCTTCGATATTCTCAGGATGTGAGTCTGTAAAGATAATTTATACAGTTCAATTTGGCACGATAGTCTTGCGATTGAGTCATTACAATACTTGAGATCTGATCGATTTTAAGCTTGTGACACGAATGAGGACTAGAGATTCGTTTCCACACACAGAGATAAGGTCTGTTATATCGCGCGACGTTAACGAAGACGACGGTATACGAACGTTCAATGACATGAGAACCCACCAGCCGTTTTATATTCGTCGTTCGATTTTTTCTCGGCGGCGACGGTTCCCAATTTAAACAATTTTCGTTTTCGTTTTATCCCCGACCCGGTTCTCCCGACGGCTGCGGCTTCAGCGACTCTGTCGAGCGCTTCGTGTTTCTCGATCACCTCTCGTATACTCATCGATAACCGTCTCGTTTTTTCTCGCGAACCTTTTCGGCCCAAGTGCCGGGCCGAAAGTTTCACATTATTCCAGAAGGGAAAACTCATTTCGAATTTTAAATGCAAAACCTCAGCCAGACACCAACCACCATTGAAAAACTTTTTACGCTATGTGTTCTAATAAATACCATACAGATATAAAAGCGACGAAGATTCGTGCTATCTGAAGATAATACCTAGTTTTTACATTTCTCTCTCTCCATCGAAAACTTCCTGATGTAACGAAGTCTATTACTCTCTAAAAGTCTGTTAATATTCTCGACTCTAGTATCTGATTCGATTTTACTGACACCAGGCTACACACCAGTTTGTATCAATCTTTCTTCAGATATTTATGCATTAAATAGATGCATTTTATTACAGAGAGTGGTCTGAACATCTAAAGCTAATTGGGCAGTCGTAACACGGTGAGAGTATGCTATCAAATTAATTATCACACTGTCCATTAAATATCTCTGTAGAGATCACTACGTAGACAAGGTGTAGGAGCAAGGACATACTTATCATAATTATTAATGCTGTTCCAGAATAGTGTAGTAGCGTTGCAAAAGTCAATATTATAATACTGTCTAATCCGGAAGAAATTAGATAAAACATATATTATGATTTAGAGACATGGAAGGTTGACTACATATTTTCTCTTTTCGAGGAAAGTCAAAAGCAACAATACACTCTCTATTAGCAAGTGCAGCTATTATATCCGTACGCCCTCTGAATTCAGTAAACTAGAGTACAAAAATAGTTTATTTGAGCGATATATTTGAATGAGCCATTCTTCTTCTGAATCTCATATCATGCGTTTTATTCTAGAGTCCACTTTGTACAACTTACGTATCTCATCTCTTCTCTCACTCAATGTATCCTATAGTGAGAAGCCTTCCCATAGGATTTTAGGTGGCCCAATGTTATATGGAAATTGTCGGGCCACAAGTTATTATTAGGTCTGAGTTTCGTTATGTTTAATTCGACTTATTTGGGTTCTGCAAATGATGAAAAGGTGCACTGGAGAGCAATCAGAGAGTTGAAAGGAGGATAGTGTGTGCATTCACAGCGATATAAATATGACCATGGTCACCACAATTTATAGATTATAAATGAGAGTATGTATTAATTCTTATGTATTAAATTGATTTCCGTCGCACACACAGCTTAGAGTATAATAAGTATATATTTATAATACTTACTGTAATATGAACAGCTGCTTCATTTAATAAACACATATCGCTACGATATCTTATTATTAATATTAAACACAGACTCGGTATATCATGAAAGTTTATTTTATAACACGATCGTAAATAAAGATTTTATCTATTAGAAACAATTTACGAATCAAAACATGAGTTTAAACAAAATGTAAGATTTTATGATGATATGTATATATACCTTTATTTACAGGCGAAAATCAGTATTCAATATACGACAGTACTAGAATTTAAATAAGAGAAAAACATATATTTATCCCGGCATAGCTATGTGATCCTTAAAAAACCTGTGAGAGAAGAGGACAGACGAAAGTATCGATTGAAAAAACATGAGAAGACAGCCTTGAGAGGAAAACAGAAGGAGGATATCACGACGGAAAGATTCCAAAAATTCCACGAGAATCTGACTCGAGAGGACAGAAAAAGCTAACTCGCAAATCAACCGCATTTATACGCTTGTTTTGATCGAAGCGTTGCTAGGAATCGCTTATCACGATCGGGCGAGTGAGCTGAGTGAGATGTAGGAGAGACTTAATATAATAATAATATGAATATACATATTATTTGATATAGAAGAATGCTGAACTTTACTCGGCACCCCAATATCAAACTTTGAGGAATAAGTAGAGTCAGAAATGTAGATACGAGGCTAAGGAGAAAGGATTATTAGAATAGCGTCCAGATGTTTATACTAGCATAATGCAATACATATAAGGTGAAGAGGGTAATTTTTTGAAAGACGAACCCAATAACGTAGAAAACATGCTCTAGATTTTTCTGAGAGGCGATATAAAATTTCTCGAAAAATATTTGCTAATCGATATATACTCGAAGATATATTATAGGTGACTAGAGAACACAGTAGAGTATCACACTCACATCGTATCTATTTTATACGCCAACCAAACTATAATCGTGAGAAGAACACTGCTGTATGAGACGGAAACAGTGTCATGAGAAAAGATAAAACGAGGAAAGTCACGCAGTAACAGACTATATCAGTTTGAGTGGAGGAACCGAGTGGTGTATAACGCACGATATTAAATGAAAATCGAGAGGAGAATATTCATGATTTAAAAATAATTTAATATATATATATAATACGAGGTGAACGTGTTCCTTGATCTGAGTAGAGAAAAAAATTTTTTATACTCCAAAAAAATTCTAAGAAGCATGACTAGTAGTCGCTACGCCCTCTTTTAACCAACGTACGAGCTCGTTAAACTACCTTCGATCGCTAGAGCAGGATATCAAAATAGCTCGACGTCGATGGTTATATGTATTATATATTGAGCTGAGGAGACGGGCAGTGCTATGTAAATTTCGAGGCGGTTCCGCTCACTTCGTATATCACGACAGTAGACGACCGATATCAAAGACTACACTGAGTTGGAGTAGAGTTATTCAGCTTTATATTCATATATTATACGTACTGCGTAAAGTACATTACCGTTATATATATCAAACTAGGACAGCGATCTAGTGCCACTCTAGCGTTTCGTAGGATAGTGATTTAAAATTTATAAGTAAAAATCGATTATATAATAAGAAGACGATTGAGGAAAAATCGAATATGAAATTCATATAAAATTATAATAATATAAATAAATATATATGATATAATTATACGCCATAACTATTTTTAATTATTCGATAACAACAATAATATTATTATTACCACCTTAGCCAGTGTTATTATAAAATATCTTTTATAATTATAAAGACAAACCGATGGAAGGAATGTCACGTTATATATTATCTATGAGATAACGCCGTCATCGACCAGTCAATATATTATTATATATATATATTCAGCACCTATGCATTTTCTAAACTTTAAATTAATTAATAATTACTGAGTTGTATCAATAAATAAGACATATAAATTATTCACCACGTAGAATCATTAGAATATCTAAGATCAATTAATTCTTACGTCGATCAGACTACTTATATATAACTGTCGGATATAAGAGTACGGTTTCTCTAAGACTATCATCACCGATGCTAGAGCTAACCTCGTCGTAGTCTATACAGCCCGTCGACAAACATCTCACCTCTTCCTCTTATCACATAAATAACAAATTTTACTCGATAATATTGTACAAGATGTAAATATTATTTTATTTACCAAATTTTTTTTTAGGTGCTCCAGATAGATATATCCAAGACATTTAGAATACACGAACCCCAAAGACGGCCAAGATTGATATTGTGTATAAATTTAGCTGAGATGTCGAATCACACGAAAACAAGACACCTGAAAAGTATTGGTTTGTCGCGCGCATAGAGCGGCAGGAGAGAATTGGCGGGAGAATTGCGAAATATTTGAGCGTAATCTGGCGATGAGTTAAGAAAATAAGACGGAAACGGATAAATAAAGACACGCCATTTGCAAGATCTAATGTCACAGAAGACCTAGTCTAAATATAAAATTGATCTCTAATTCGAGAGCATAATTCTGACAAATATTATTTCGGGAGAGAAATATAAAGCTCTGACATAATTGAGGAAAATTGAGCACGTGAGGATTGAGAGAGAGACAGTTATAATAGGTAGAATGCCCCACTCCTCACGATATATAACGTCACGCCCTCCGAGCCTCTTATCCACACAACCCGGTAAAAAATATGAGTAATTAGAAGATATATCCGAAAAGTATCATTATCGTATTTAAACACATTGTTGTGAGGTATATTATATCAATGAAAGAGAAGGAATAAGTAGATCATATCTTAAATTTCGAAAAAAAAAACGTGTGACAATCCAAATATCTATTGATCCTAGTAAAAGATATTTAGATATGACTTAAAAATCATTAAAGATATTTGCTTACGTATATATTAGTTTCGTCCATTCGCTCCACGGTGTAAAAGGTTTATTTATCCTTTTTTCGTACTGTAATATAATAATAATTAACGAAAGTATTTATGGGGCGATAAGAAATGAGACAAGATAAACAGATATTACTATACGAAAATACTTACAAATTAGAATACGACGATACTGCCTACGTCTAAGTTAAAAAATTAGTAATAGCCTAATTATATCTATGTAGCGGAGCTGTCCACTTCAATGTTGGTGTCGATGAGCGGATGAGAGAGAGTCATGAGAGTGACTTCATAAAACAAACACCTACACACGTTTTTCCGCTGTTGCTGTATTTATTGTAACTTTATTCGCCGAGGGAGGAATAGTCTCAATTATGTCTTCGTCTAGTTTAAAGAAGCGAAAAGTATAGCAGTCTGTAAAATGCTGACTCTTAGCACGCGCTCTCTTATTATTAAACTGAGGTATATAGCCTATATTCGTGCGATATGAGGATTTTTAGCGAAGGGGAGGTGATACTAGAAAAAAATACTGAGATCTAACAAAATCCGTTACATAATATAGAAATAAATTTTATAACGAATAATAACCTGACTCTTCACGATTTATTCAAACTATAAGATATGTCAATGAATAAACCAGCAGCACAGTCACTCAATAACGATTCAGATATATTCCAAACGTACTATTGGATCTTAGGTGCATTTCCAATAGTCACGGTACGAATTCTATCACAATTAAACGAATTCTGAGACGTATTTATATACCAAATTAAATCACGGATAATATTACACATAGAATTATATTCACGATACGAATTTTTTATGTCATTTCGTCATTAGTATTGAGAGTACAGAATACGAGAGTGTCACTAACTGTCGATACTTGAATACAATCACGATTCAAACATAATCATAAGCCAAATTATGATTCACATATAAGTTATCACTAGATGCGAAGTGGGCTCGTATCGTACGCGACAAAACGCAGCAGAGCCATCAGAGGCCTGATCATAACGTATAGTTAAGAAGAACATAACATATTATATAGTTACAAAAGACTCCCTAATAAATTTGGAGCTTATAGCCTGATTATTTGTGGCACTTACTACATCGATCCCATAGCATCAAAAGATCGAGAGCACAAGAAATTTATGGTATAAAATTTAACTAGTAATACGATCAATCACAGTAATATATATAGCTGTACCATTAAATTCGTCACTAATCTATCAGATTGCTAATATACGAGTACTTCTATTATAACAATCAATTTAATTATATTTAGCTAACAGTACGACGATTATACAGAAAAAAGACGACGGCGACGACTGAATCACTTCTTATATAGAGTTTACAATTAGCAGTACAGCTAAGTCAAAGCATCAGAAGTCAGTTACCCGTATACTGAGTCACGACGAAGGACTGCGAGAGGGTAGTAGCCACTTAAAATCTTCCTGATATTACTATATATTGATACTTAGAATCATATATAATTAGGGTATTGCAAAGAAGCGGCGTATGATAAATCAGTTTACAGATAATCACAATACATCACGACTACCTCGAACCAAACTGATACACGTAGGGCGAAAATATAGATAAAAAAAATCACTACTTGATGGAGGAGAAGGCTTATATAAAAATCACAACCGTCACCACATAACTCAAATAGTTTTAATATATTTTCAATCCACTATATCGATTAACAAAATTTTTGTCACCGAGTCAGCGTATTCTATTCCTTTATCCTCATATACGATTTTTTCGTAGGAGACTACTATAATAAGAAAAAACAGTTGATACAGAGACGACTTTGAGCGTCGCGCGAAGTCCGCAACCGTTACCGAGGCAATAAGAGCTCCAGGAAACGTACGAAAATTTGAACGATTTTTTCACTCTAGATATTTTTTTTATTAAAGGCTTTTAGTTTTCAATAAAACATTCGTTAAATATATAATCCCGCGTCGATTTAGTCTCGTTTACTATTACGGATAATCTTTTAATTTTATTTCGTTACATCGTCTTTGCTGCTATCAACAATCGTCGATAGCAGACCTTTGGGTCCGTGAATTACGAGCGAGCGATGGTCTTCGTCATCGTCATCGTCGCCGTGAGGCGCGGCGGCAGCGGCTGCGGTGGTGGTGGTGGTGGTTATCGTGGTTGTAGGTCCATTGATACGTCTCGACCCGAAATAGGATCGCCAGTTTATATTCGAATTTCGAAGCGCCCCGCGAATTTCATCGTTGTTCATTTCGATTTTTTTAACGCTATCTTGAATTTTGATAGCGCATCTTTCGATATCCGGTCCGTGTCGCGTTATTTCCAACAAAATTTTTTCCATTTGCCGCAATACGCTTCTTTTTCTACCGGCAGCAAAATCTCGGTCGTCGAACGATACCGTCCGCTCGAATTTTAATAATTCTGTATTGAAATTCCCGTCGTCCGTGAATACGTTTCGAAAATTGAAAAGGGTATTTATATTTTTCATCACTCTAGTCCCTTATAGTAATAAATATTCGTTGCTAAATCTTTTTATTATTTTTTATTATTTATTATCTTTTTCGTATAACGAAATAAAATCGCATGGCGCACGCGCTAGAACCAAACGACGAAGAATCTTTTAAAATCTTAGGCGATGACGACTCTTCGATATTCTCCACCGAGGAAAGCGACGCGGAATATATCGATAAAGCGGACGCCGCCTATGGCAAACGCGCTACCGCCGCCGCTTCATCGAGTTTTAACGGCGAGGCGAATCCATCTACCGAAAAGAGGTTTAAAAATAAAAATTTCGGAAAAGGTAAAATAGGTAAATTCGCCGATAGCGAAGACGTTTACTGGGGTAGTAGTAGAGGCGGAAGAAGGTTCATCGCCGAAAATATTTCCGAAAGGAAAATTCCTTCGGGCGAAGGAACGCGAAGAAAATCAGTTTCTGTCGATTTTCTGCCACCTCCTCCCCCTCCCTCTTCTTTTCTTTCGTTTCCCTTATTAGGTAGGAAAAATAAATCGAACAATAAAGCGAGTTCGGGTTTGAAACCACCCCCTCCGGAAAAATATCAGGGCGGGTCTAGCGTCGAGGAGTCGAAAAGGGAGACGATTAGGGTATTTCCTTCTCCTAAGACTATAGGTGAAAAAATAGCAAGTGGTAGCGGTAGTAGTAGTAGCAGTTTTGGCCGAGATCCGTTTCGAGAGTCGGTGAGAAATTTTATCAAAAATCGCGAATCCTTTCCCTCTTCACGCGCTAGACTACCTAAACCCCCTTCGAACCAGCTCGGTATCGACGACGATGACGTAACGCGAGTAGAACACGAATTTGCCTACGATGACGAAGAAAACGCCATTTTGGATTTCAGAACTCCTTCGAAGGTCGATATCGAAAACGCGACGTCGAATTTTTTGATAAATTACGCTCGAACGTTCCCGCACCTTTTCGAAGAGGGCGTTCGTAAAACATTGAAGGATTTTTTAGAAGAAAGAAAAAGTTTCGGAGAAATTTTTTCATTTTTCTTCGAGGATTCGAACCGCGTTATTGAAAATAAAAAGCATCTTTTCGCTTATTTGGCGCGAAAACTGCTCGCGTCGTTTTCGAAAACGACGGATTTGATAAAATCTCGGATGTCGATGGTCGAGTCGACGTGCGATTTATTGTCGAACGATATGCTGTTCAGACTAGATTATATTATTTTTATGACGCGCCAAAAAATAGGCGAGATGTACGCTAATTCGATTCCCGATTTCGAAATTGGCTCTGGCTTCGAAGAAGGGGAAAGAGTAATTTCCGCCACGAATATCGAAGAATCACTAAAGCGTTCCGTAAAATTTTTCGTAGATTTAAAAAATATCGAAAACCGGGCGATTAACTTATTCGAATACGTGGCGGCGTATTTAAACAGCGGCGATAAAAAAGGGGCTCTAACGTACCTGTTTCCGGTGATGAACTATTTTCAAAACGAGTTCGTAATGCCGAAACCGACCTCGGCGGCGGCGTTAATTCCGAAGAACAACGACGTCGTGTATCGCGAAATCGTAGGCAATTGCGAGGCGATCGAGTCCGTTTTTGATCCCGCGTTCGACGAAGTGATGGGAATCGATATCGACCTTAGAGACTCTCATCTTACGTTCCTAAAAATGGACGATAAACACGACGCTCTCGACACGCGCGGCAATAAAGTTCGATTAATAATAGCGAGAGAAAAAAGGGCTTATTTAGACGTTATTGAAAAGGATTTAGCAGTTAGTAAAAAACAAAATGAGGAGTGCCGGGAACTGCTTACGGCCCTCAATTTGATCAAGATATGGGGCAATTTCGCGCTGGAATCGACGTCGCGGGGCGTTGAAGAGCGCGTCCACGTAATCAACCGCGGAGGGCTAAACATTCTCGTGGAAAAATCCGCGTCCGACCTTTTGTGGTTGCGAGAATACATCCATGAACTGCGAAAATTTATCTTCGCCGACAAAAAATCGCCTCTCGGTCGCCGACGCCCCCGCCGTCGTGGATTCGGTTGCTCGGGCGAAGAGAACGAAGGCGACATCCCGGACGATATCGGTGTTGAAGAAAATGAGAACGCCGATAATAATAATATTAATAATAATAATGTCAGTAACAATAATAAAAATAAAAACGCTAACAAAGATAGTATTAATATTAGTAGTAATAATAACAATAATGCTAATAATAACGACTATGAAAATAATTATAATTTACAAAAAAACGGTGTGGGTGTGCACCCATATCGAAGTTACTCTAATGAAAACCACAATAATTTCTACTACGATAACAAGAATTATCAAAGGCGCAATAAATATGAAGAAATGAAGAGCTACGTTTCTAGGTATAAATACTGTAATAGATTTGGCACATACCTAGGTGATGGGGGTAGAAGGGGGTGTTTTAACAGGTTCCGAAATAGATAATGTAAGCTTTTAATAAAACGTTTTAATGCGCGTGTATTTTCATTCGTGTTCAACATCCCACTTCTAGTTAGTTTTTGTTTTTTTTTTAATAATAAATATTTATATTTATCTTAAAGTATTTCCTTCAACGGTCGTCTTAAAATAAAGGCAACGTAGTTAATCTATATACTATTATGATTTTTAATTTTTTGGTTTAGTTACCTCTAAAAACTATTTATCATAGTAATTTAATTAAAGAAGACTAAATTAAAAAAATTATAACAAAACAAATTTTTTTTATGCACTTCCTCCCGAGAAGTAAAAAGTAACGTTTTTTCGTGCCCCTATCGAAGCACGAGGGAGTCCATTAAGATTTTTTTACGTTAATTTTTAAAGTTCACGGATAAGCAATTTTTTATACAAATGATGATAAGATAATGATTAAGACTTTAAGAAAAATTAAGAACGACGAAAAAAATTATTATATAAATAATACGTGTATATCCGAATATCAATTCCTTATAGACTATTTTATTATTTTTTTAATAAATTAGTCTCCCTTAAAACCAATTTTCTATGATAAATATTTTTTAAGGGTAATTGAAATAAAATAAATTATTTTCTTTAAAAAAATATATATAAAAAACTGAAGTAAAATATTATCTTAAAAACACGTTAGTTTGTCGTTTCGTATGATGATAGTTAATTATTAAGACAAAATTACGAAAAAAGAAAAAAAAATTAAATAATACGTGAATACCTGAATATCGATTCTTTATAGTCTTAGATTCCGTAATTTATTTTTGATTCCCTTCGAAAAAAAATTCGCTTAAGGGACAAAAAATTTATTTTGCACCGTATGCCGAGAAGTAAAAAGTAACGTTATTTCGCTATACGATCGAACCGTAGGGATTGACCCTTAAGATTTTTTCACGTTAATTTTAGGTTAGGTTACGTTACTATATATATATATTATATAATATATATATATATATATATAATAACTTGAATAAATATTCAAGTGAGACTAGAGTACTAAAGATATAATTAAATAATAATATATATTATATTCTCTAATATATATATATTATATATATATATATATATATATATATATTATATATAATATATATATTATATATTATATATTATTATATACTATATTATATATATATATATAATATAATATATATATTAATAATTTATATATATATATATTATATAATATTATTTTTTATTATACTTTTGTCTCCCGGATAAAGGTATAGGCTTTAAGCGATTTTTTATATAAATGATGACAAGATAATTAATTAAGAGTTTAAGAAAAATTAATAACGAAGAAAAAATAATTATACAAATAATACGTGTATATCCGAATGTCTTAATAATTAATTATCATCATACGAAACGACAGAGTCGCGTTTTTTTTAAGATAATATTTTACTTCAGTCACCTTTAGAAAATATTTATCATAGAAAATTGGTTTTAAGGGTCGTCCTGTTCCCGGGAAACGACGCTATCGCGTATTTTAAACAGAAAAATAGGATTATATGTATACTTTTCAGAAATAATTTCGGATCGCTTTCTTTTCAAAGTCACCGATCGAAGGAAGAAAATTACGAAACGCGTAAATTTTTTTAATATTTTCTTTAATCTTTATTAAAAAAAAAATAAACACGAGTTATTATTTTTATGTCGATATAACATTTGCAAAAATCGCATTCATCTTCATCAACAACAACAAAATTTTACACCCTTTGGACTTTCCTCCAGCAAATACTCTTCCCACAACCCAGAGAATTCATCGCGTATTTTCAGGCGGTAAGTTCCTTCCGCTAGAATTTTATCGTTTAACCAAATAATAAATTCTCTCGCCAGTTTTATCCATTTACGTAAACAGTCGTCGCAAAGCTCCAACCCATCCCGTATGTTAAAAAATAGGGTTTCTATATCCTGTTTTCTTTCCAAGAGGTAAGACAATGACTTCCTCTTTCTCTTAAAAGCGGAGTTAATCTTCTCCTGAAGAGCTCGCAAAGCGACGTACCAAACGGTTTTTACTTTTTTCAACCCAATGGTTCGTTCGCCTATTAGGTAATAAAGGACGTACCCCTCGCAGTTTTTTATCCTTCGAATTTTCGATATTTCGTCTTTAACGCTTTTGGGAGAGGTTGAGTGGTATTCCGGAGTCGGAATTCCGAATAATTTAAAGAATTCGAAGCCATTTTGTGGGGGGACGGTCGTCAATGATTCGTGTTCGTAGTCGCGGCGCCGCTCGAACACCTTTTCGGGGAACGAAGTCATCATCAGACCGTAGATTTTTGGTTCCTTTGAGGGAATTTCATCGACCACGATATGAGAAGAATCGGGCATTAATATCTCGCAAACCACCGTCGTTTTAGTGACGCTCAAGAAACGCTTAAAAATATTTAGTTTCTCCGCGTCCATCCGATCGAAGGTGTTTAAAACCGTCTTCGCCACCATACGCGCGATATTGCGTTCCTGGCCCGAGTATTTCTCAATGTCGGAGTGAGATTTGATCATTATGTGCACGTTCTTAGAACCAACGATGACGAAGTACTCTCCACCGATCTCCCTCACGGTGAAATGTCCGCAACACCCGTCTATTTTTGTCACGCAAATAACCTCGGTGGCTTTAGCGGGCGAATCTATGCAAAATTTTTTCCACTCTTTCTCGCTTCTTGGTCGAAAGTTATTTTCATCGCCGATTCGGTTCCCCCCGTAAACTTTTTGTTCGCGTAAATAGCAAAATCGAATATTTCTTCCTTTCCTTTCAGCTCCATAAAATTCAGACCGCGGGTTACGTTCTCCCTGATCCATTTATTTTCTCTATAGACTTCGTCTTCCGACAGGTTTTCTTTTATTTTAACGTCGCGAAGGGTGCAAGAATATTCAGGGGGCAGAATACCTTCCGGGACATCCGCGACAATCACTTTCAATAAGGAGTTTCTGTCTTTTATCTCATCAAACATTTTCTCGGCTATCCTAGAACTGTATTGAGCACTGTTATATAACTTTTGTTTCCGAACTGCGTCCATGAATTCGTAACTCCCCAACGTTTTTTCGAGTAAATCGAAAAAAAATTCTTTTTCCTCTACTTCTTTTCGCGATATAAGAACCGACGAATCGATATCTTCATCTATCCTTTTCTCGATTCAGCGGCCATCGATGGGGGGCCTTAATCTCAAAAGTGAAACGAATCTAAAAAAAAATGCGAACGAAGATTAATAACGAAACCCGAAAATAATAAGACTTTTTTCTCTTTAATACTCGATATTATATTCGATACGTTGTTAGCTAACCGTAATCTTATAACGAGATTGTGAAGGGTTTATTACACCGCCAAAAGACTTGAAATTTTTAAAGTATGGAAAACAAAATTTAAAAAAAGAATACAAATCGTGATTGACATGTCTTTATTATCGATAAGAATTATTTATAGAGTAAAAATGAACGGATATTCCCAATAAACAAAAAAACAAATTTATTTGGGGTGGTGGTTTTAATCACTAACCCTAATAATTTCCATAATACTGCATTTAATAACAGTAGTTATAAACACTTTTCTGTTTTTATTAAATTTACTTTTAAAAGCGGAATCGATATTTATCTGTAAGTGTTTAAGATATAATTTATTTATTTAATGTCAAATTAAAATCATCTCACCTGATAAAAAACAATAAAGAGGTCGCTCCAAAGAAACTCCTTTGCCTAGAAAAGTAAGGAAGTAAATTTGTTTAAACAGCTGGAAGACGGTGGATTTCGAAACAAATCTCATCACCTAAAGCGCGAAGGAATAGTACCAAAAAGTAGTGCGATCAGGACTAGAAGATGTATCCGCACTCGACTTGGCAACCCCGATAAATGACGTTTAGTTGCGCGCGTTACTGATTTTATTCTTTTTCGTTGTTTTATCTTCATTTTAATATTTGTTTTGTTAAATTAAAAAAAGGATTAATAATAATTATAATATTGAAATCTTTATCAAAGTGATGAAAAAATAAAGTTAAAAAATTATTAAGGAATTAAAAAACTTTCGAATTCTCGATGAGTCTTTGATATTGTCGAAAAAATCAGCAAAATTATTAAATACATTATGGATTTATGCAACGGGAGTGTCGTGTTTTGAGATTGTTTTTTAATTTGCGATGACGGAGCAACGACAACTAAGATGGAAGTGGATGGCGTTTTAATCAATTCGGACATTTTTTTTATTAATTTTCTCGCGAACTAAAAAATTTTACCGACTCGTTGAACGAATTTAAGTTCTTTCTTCCTCTAGAAGAAACTGGCGCTGCGAATCTGGTTTTCGAATTCTTTGTTTTTTGAAAAGATATTGCGCACCACGCTGGGTCTGGATTATAAAATAAATAATAATGACCGCCTCCCTCACTCGGTCCAATATAATTTTTTTAACAATCCTTATTACAATAAGCGAATAAAATTACCATTTATATCGATAGAATTTTTGTTTATAAACAAAGTGTTAGACGTGAATATTTTTTATATTTAAAGGGTATGGAGAGGGGGGGGGGGGGGGGGTAGATAGACGTTGTCGATCCCTCCGAGCGAGCTTTCTTCAAAAATAGGTTACGCGATCTCGCTCCAATTTTCTCTTCAGATTAGTCAACTTTTCCATGAGGTCCAATTCGAGATCGCGGGACTGCAACATCGAAGAATCGATGAAACGCTTCGCGTCAACCTTTCGTTTCTCTCGATTTTCGCAAACGCTATGAGTGTCCAAGGCTCCGCTGAGAAAACAAACCCGGCGGAAACGCTTGACGAGCTTCGATAGAACGTCAAATACGCGATCGACGTTTTTGCTAATTACGCGCGAATCGCCTCCTCTGCATATCACGTAGAGTTCACCGATCCACTGCTTGGTCAAATCGTAAATAAAGTTCGTGTCTTTCTTATATCCGTCGGCATCCGAGCCGATCGGAGGAAATAACTCCCCCGTTCGGGGTAATGAGACGAATTCGGACGTCGCCGCCGACACGTCGCCTTTCGCGTCGTATACGGTGATTTTCAAATTTTCGAAGTCTTCAGATTTGAACGTGACGAAATCGTCGTAGGAAAAATATTTTATCCTTCCCGAAAGCCTCCCGTCACTGCCGATGCGAAATCCGTCGACGTTACTCTTCAGTATCTCCGGAAACGACGCGTAATAGTTCACGCGTATCGTCAGATAGTCTCGGAAAAAAGGGACGACCTCGTCCAGTCCTTCGAGCGCATAGAAAGTAGGGGAGTTGAGGCCTTTATTATGGAAGGTTCTATACATTTCGACGTAAAATTCCATTAAGGGGTCGGGGGAACGAAGATTAGACGACGGTTGCGAGATATCGCAGGCGCGATAGTTAGAGTAACCCATTTTCTTCTTCTTTCGATTCCTTCCTAAATCGTTGACGTAAATGAAATTTAAATGAGTTATCATATTTTCTTTCGAAAAGGATATCCCTCCATTGTTATTTTTAAACGACTCGCCGTCACCTTCGCCGTCGCCGTCACTGTCGGAAACGAGGTAATTTAGTACGACGTACCCGTTTAAATCTCTGTTTTCGAGAAGTTTACGTCTCAGAAAACTTTCGATGGTAGAAAGAAATCTGTGTCGCGATTCTTCCTTGCCCCTGCGCACGAAAACGACTCGATTCAACAGTGAAGTATCCAATGCGTTGCGCGAAAAGAAATCTCTCAAGGCCTCTTCGAGAGCGATAACGTTGATCGAGGGCGCTACGAAATCGAGCGCGATGACGAAAAGATTGTAGGAGAGGTATTGTCGAACGAGGTTCCCCTCCGCCCACCTAAACTCTCGATCTCTTGGCCGCGGAACGCTGACCACGTAAAAGAAGCTCTCTGCTTTCGGCCTTACTGAATCTTCGAGGAGTGCAGTTTCAAGGAGCGTAAGCTCGACGGATTGGCAATGTTTCATTTTCTTGCGGTACGCGAAATGTTTTTTTCAAATAGGTCCATCATCGTTAATTAGAAATGAACGAGTACCTTATCGTTCTGTGAGTCAAATTTATAAACCGTCGATTTTAAAATAAGAACGCTGTTTTATTTTCTTGAATTCATTCTTTATATTTTATCCAAATCTGGATGTTTTCTTTAGTTATCATGTATATATTTAGTGATATATAGTGATCTGAAAGTTATATAATATTTAGTAGGTATATATATGGTTATATATATATTATATATATTATATATATAATATATATATATATAGTACTATATTATATATATATAATATATATATATATATATATTATATATATATAATAATATTATATATATAATATATATATATATATATATATATAATAAACGTAAAAAATATTATATTTTTTTAATAAATAAGAGTTTAATAAAAAAATAAAAAGACTATTTTTTATTTTTTTAGCTAGCGCGCGGTTTTATATTTTTTATTATATTATTTTTATTTTATATCATTAAACAGGACAAACAATTATATTTCAAAATTTGAATTTAAATTCATTCCAGGATTTCCTTAAATATTTTTCCGAAATAATCAGCATTATACGGTTTTTTGATCGAGGAAGAGAGGAATCGTTTCGCGTTTCGCTTTCTGATCACGGGATCGTCCTTCCATTCTTTTCTGAAAGGATTAGTAGCCAGGGCAGCAGCTGAGGACTCCGCCACAACGGAATCGGTTTTCGAATCATTCGAGGTAAACGCCATGTTTAATTTCTCGAACAACTTCGAATAAATGTCAAACACGAGGTCGATGCTCTTATTTACGACGCCAGAATCATCGCCATTCATCGAATAAAGCTCTCCAACCCACTGTTTGTTCATATTCGTAATGAACTCCTTTTGAATGTTGTACTCTCGCGACTGCTTGGATAATGGCGACGGGGAAAAAGAATTAGAATTATTTTTTTCCTCGTCTCGGCTTTCGAGTAATAACAGTATTTCATTCCACGTAGCTTTCGAAACGCCTTCGGCGTCTCGCAACTCGATTTGTAAGTTTTTAAAATCCTCTTTTTTGAATACTACGAAGTCGTCGAAATTAAAATTATTCACAATTTTCGAGAATCGACCATCTTCGCCGATAGAGAATCCCTCGACGTTGCTCTTTAGTACCTCGGGAAAGGATGCGTAATAGTTCGCTTGTTTCTTGAAAATATCTACGAGAAAAGAGTCTAATTCTGAATGATTTTCCAACACGTAGAGTTTGGGAGAGTTGAGGCCTTTGTTGTGAAACCTTTTGCCAAATTCGATAAAGCACCTTCTCAGGGCGCGGATGTTTATGTTTCGGGAGGGTCTAGTAGCCGGGCTGTCGTCGTCACTGTTGTCGAAGAGTAGTTCGATTTGCGTCGCTTCTCGAAAAAAGCTTTCGTCATCATTTTCATCAATTTCTTCTCTATCGGTATAATTATCGTCATTTACGTAAATAAGACTCGAATGAATGATCTTTCCCTCTGGTATTTCGAGCTCTCCATTTTTAAACGAATCGTCGCTCCCGCAATCGTCAAAAATATAATATAGGCTCACATTGGGGGAGAGGCTTTCGATACGCATTAAACTTTGAGAGAATCCTGCGACGCGTTTTATAAATTCGACTCTCGTTTCTCCCTCGTTGTTCGGAACGAAAACGAATTTACTCAAATAAACTTTATCCATCCACGAGCGTTCGAGAAACTCTCTCGTTAATTCAATCATTTTTTTCATTTTTTCTACGCTTTTTGAAGATTCTCTGAGATCAATGGCGACCAGAACGGTATTGAAGGTCAAATATTCCTTGAGTATATCGGTTTCCGATTTAAAATAATGCATCATTTGCGATCGGGGAACGCTGACTGCGTAAAGAGAGTCGCGAATTTGCATCGCCCAGGCGCTAAAGAAATTCATGTTTCCTTTTTTCATCCGTTCCTGATTTTAATGGTTTAATATTAAAGATACGTAAAAATAATTTTATTACCATTCGCTTTTATATTAAAAAAAATTTTTTAAAAATAATTTACGAGACAATTGAAATTTTCTTGATCCTGACGTATCGAGCTCGTTCGCTAAGCACTAGGCTCATTTCGCTCGCTACGATCGCTCCGTTCGGCGGTCGCTTTAACCATCCGTTTTTTGGTCGTAAAGACCCCCGGACAAATGAGAAAAAAATCGGCAGGTGAAAAGGCAACTTTAAAAATAATAGGGAATGGAATAGAAAACTAGCGAATGGACGTAAACGGTGAACGTTTTTTGACACGTTTAAGAATACTAGGATAAGAAAATAGAATAAATCACAAAATTTATAATAAATATAAAACGGTAAAATCGAAATGTTTAGGAAAAGACAAGAATTTGATATTCATTTCATTTATTCAAAAAATATTTCCAAAACGATTTTTGCTGACACATATCAAACAGTATTTTAAACAAAAAACAAATTAGTATGATTATAAGTTTTTTTTTTAAGATAAAAGCTTTAAAAAATAATTTAAGTTTTCTTTTTGGATAGTCGTCTCGTTCCGATGAAACGATACCGTCACGTATTTTAAACAAAAAACAAGTATTACAGTTAGATTATAGGCATACTTTTAACAATAAAAAAATGAATAAAATAATTGTTTTCGTATCTGTTATCACAACGACAATGAGCCTCTTTTTAAGTTATTCTGTATGCGGGCACTTTAGCCTCGCGCGCCTGAATGAGACACGAGTCATCTGATAATGGACAGGGACGACAGTACGAGAAGAGAAGAGCGTTAGTTCCGCACTGTAGCGAGACAGGAGCGATTAGGTTCTCTTTCTGTGTCGCCGACGGAGTTACCGAGAGGTACGTCTGGAGCCGATACGAGTCGAAGAAGAGTTCCGAGATATCGATTTAGTTTAGATTATGATTTCTAGTCAGGGTGCGGAGTTGTTATGTTGGGCGAGTGCGGAAGTGAGGTAATGTACTCAAACTGATTGGTTTCTATAACTGAAGGTACCCATTAGTTTTGTAACACGGCAGTGAGAGCTATCATTCTACAGTATTGAACTCTGAAAAAGCCCGCGCATTTCTGCAAATATGCGATCGGGTCGACAAGTGAGTGGGTACCTCGCTAATGCAAATTCACGTGCTTTCTAGCTGGAAGGATTTAAGCGAAAAGTGATAAGAGAAACGTAGAATTTTTCCACCCGATAAGCTATGCTGATCTCAATCTATGTATATTAGCGGCTCTCGAAAAGTTATACTATAGACGCTTCACGCACGGAACACTATATATAGGATTCGTCTGAGTGATAAAGTATAGTATCTCCTCAAAGTATACGCTCGCCAATAAATAGGGAACATATAGAACAGTCTTTTCACGGCTCACGAACGACGACGGTGCAGCCGCAGAATATAGTATTTCTGGACGAGAAACGCTCGTGTATCAGACGCTACCTACGTTTAAAAATTGGTCAGATACTAACCGATACGAGGATATCGTTCCATCGAGTTTTAAAACAGTTTCAGAAAATACATCATCATATAATATAAATTAGTATAAATTGGCGATTGACACAGACCGCAGAGACAAAGAAGCTACCTCTCCAAAATACGCGACCATACACCAGACATATACTAAATATTGCTACGGAGACATTAACACACACACATACGCGCGTGCATAATAGAGCGGTCTTGTTTGAGAACACAGAGAGGATTTAGTGTGATGATGTGAGATATAATGCGCACCTGCGGAGTATCCAATATACAACCTATTTGATGTAGTCTGACGAGTCTATAGTACGGTAATATTAACGTGAGATTGTGGAAAAGTGACTTCATTTTCTCGATGATTTACAAGCCTACGTAGATTCAGAGGAGATCGCTTGCCACATGAATTTTGGTTGTTAAAAGAAAATAGTGACGGGGAATTATATTATATCACACGCCATCCGGAATATGTGGATTGGTGATCCTTTCAGATGAATTAAGATTTATAGCGTCACACGATGCGCTTAACATGCTGAGATGAGAGATCAGCATATGCCGGCCGCCCCAACGCCAGCTGGTCAGCAGCAGCGGCAGTGCGGGCAGTTGGCTAGCGGCCTAGCTCAGACAGCTAGGGCAGCAAGCAGAAGAGCGAGCCACGACACGCATAATCGGTCCGGTATGACATATTGATACAATCACTCCAAAGACTACGAGACGGGACCTGCCCTATTTTGAGTACATAGAGCACCATACAACATCCTCGTGACGACGACGCTAAAGAACTAGACTGAAAAATATCAAGATAGTACACAATGGCTGACTATTGCGTCATATATCTACGATTGTTATACGGAGAGACACTGTCAGATCGAAAAGCGAAAGATAGTACGTGAATTTCAACAAACGGCGCAAGAATTGTGGGAGCCACCACAGTAATTGCGATGAATCAGCATCTTGAGTTACGTACAATTATCTCGCAGAAACGGTTAAACGGAAGATATATGATAGTATACCATATTTGAAATCTCAATCATCACACCTTCTCCCACGTTCTACTCAGCAGCTGGGAGACTATATCTTCTCCTAATACCCGATTCACTCCACTCAGGAGGCCTCGAGGTACCTAAAAGACTTAGCGTATCTGTTAATTAATTACTTGATTAGCAAGGGTGGATATTTATTCGCCTATGATAAACTAACAATATTATACTCCTGTACATTACTAAACTCGTTTTCTACAGTATATAGCATTCGCGGAGACTAGCTCTACTAGAATATACTGAGCGGAGATTGCTCTTGTGAGCTTATGGTGCATTCTATTTCCTTCTGTCTCTAAGAACAAACATTGGTATTTCCCTCAAAATGGTTTAGGTTTCCACTTCTGTATTCTTCTGAGGTCTGATATGCGCGCCTTTAATACTAGAAATCGACTATCTGATCACGCGTTTATCTATCTCTTATAATGAATGATAGTGATAAATTTTTATATGATTGATGAACATTTTGGAAACTGTGCTGTCCGAATTTGTGTTCTTCAATGGAGATGATTGAGGCAGCCGTTAGATAACAACTTAGTATTCTCTACGCCCTAATACTCTGCACGCGTACGCATACTTATAGAGGGCTATTCGAATACGATTAATCAGTTCAACTTTAGTATAGTCTGGCGAGTACGTTCTATTCCATGAATTCTGAGAATTATATTCTAATTGGTGGGCGAGGTCAGACGCCCCGAGAGAGAGTAAGCATGCATAGGTAAAAAGTCTTAGGCGTTGATAGTGCGACGTGGAGACACATTCTATCCTTATATAGGATACTAACGAGTTGAGATATTCTAGCCTACTCCACCATCATGTCCGCGAGATGGTCACGAACAGCAAACTTCTTTGCGATCACTAGCTCATAAATATGCTCATCCTAATTGCTATATATTTCACTGATCAAGAGAGATTAGCATTCACCTCGACCAAGTTATAATCATGATCTGTATTAACTCAGTGCTTCGGCTCGTCGTTTTGTGAGTATATAACATTGACAAAGCAGTTCTTCTCTGAGTTTGCTGGTACTTTTTGAGCAACTTCGAACAATAGACTCGACAAATGAGTGTGACAGCACCTTATGACACGTGTCTGTTGTATTCCGAGGATACTTCTCTTTTATATGAGAGAAATCGAGAAGGGCTCGTGGATCTCTGAGCGAAGAGACTTTGGCCCTGAGAGCAAGTGCCGCGCACCTTTTCACACCGCTATATTAACACAACTCTGAGCTAATAGCGTATCTGGGCACATCACGACGATGAAGAACCATGAGATCTTTCAATCGTTCCGGATTCGCCCACATACAAGACGTGATAGTCGTTACGTACGAGCGTTAGATATTGAACATCCTTGAAGCGATAGCAAGCAGACCGTACTATTCATAGCCCTGCACTGTAAGACCAGATAACGATAAGAGAAATACAAGTACCCGCAAATACCATCATAATATATGAACACACATACGAGGTGTCATACGGTCGGAGAGCCTATGATAGATACTTCCGTGGGAGAAAGGGAGCGCCGATAACTCCAATGCGCCCCAGCGATAGTCTGCGCTATTTATCGTGGTTTGACGATATACAACTTTTTATTTCTGTCAAAACGAGCAAAAAAGATTTGTCAGACGTTCGTGCCTATAGAGCTAAGTTCAAAGTCCACATATCGGCTGTCGTTACGTGCGAACGGTGAGTTACAATCTGCGTCGGACGAGCATGAGCCTCGGGCTTTTAATAACTAAGAGAACGGCTGAGCGTTGTTTCCGACACCTATACACAGTAGCTTGCCTCCCCTTCTCTCCACTACACCTGAGAGACACACTTTTCTGCGGCGATTAGGAATTGCCTATGACAACCATTATCTCTGGATAAACACTTCCTGTACACGAAATCTATCTCTGTGTTCTGACTCTTTTTATATTTCACGAAACTTGGGAGATAGACGGAGACTGCTGAGTTCAATTTGTCTCTTGATCGAACAGACCTATAGGATACTCATCCACCTCGAGATAGTGCTTATTTACTTTCGAAGCCTCTCCTGCACAAAGGCTTTGCTCTCTAAGAGCATCAATACCTGATTCGTACAATCCGGCCGTGTCGAGTCATTTCTGCCTACCATTCTCACATTCCGTCAGACCTTTACTCGATGTTGATTTGTGGTCCTCACTCTAGATTAGTGAGAGCGTCATATAGGTTCTGTTTCATTGATCCGTGTGACAGGCTCCCTGAAGATCTATGCCTAAGCAGAAGGTCGTCATACTCACCGCAAGGCCTGCGGTGAGAGTCGGACCCGTAACAAAGTTTTATTGTCGTCTAGAAGCAAATTTGTTAACAATCATCCTCTGAATTATTAGGATTTCTGTATTGATCTACTTGTTGTTGTATATAGTATTATTAGTATACCTGTCTCCTAGTTTCAAAATATATATAATATTACTTATTCTCGTTAAATTATCTCTACTGATAACCTATACTTTCAGCCTTCTTGATTGTGTTTGAGACTACGACGAGTATCCGCCTGTGTGTCCCTTAGAATACATAGTATAGAGTAATAGCGGATGGAGCTCTGATCATTCTATGTACATAATCGTATATGACTATACTTACTTATATAGGGAGCCACTGTGTATCTAATCTAAGAATTATTAGAAAAATTACCTCACTTTCATTACTACTATCTTCTTTTACGCTCACATCTTCTTTACTTACCACACTACCTTACATATAACTAAATCCTATGTTCATTGATTAATAATCCAGCCTAGACAATTAAATATATCTATTATATTATGTTCTATTAAATTATACTAATTATTATACGAGGAGATTCAAGTTATTTCTTATTAGACGAGTTAAACATATAATATCGTGGGCATAATAAGAATAAATGTATGCTTAGAGCTAGTGTTCTGGATAGCTATAGACAAATTATATTTCTCCTATAGAGCAGTGATACATGAGAGCTGATCTAAATGATTAAAAAATCATTGGCTACGCCTCATCTCAATAATTCACCCCCCGTTCATATATATGAGTATCCGCTACACGGAACTGTGAGTACATTTTTATTCTCTTGTCATCTATTATCCTGAAAAGTTAATATATAAATTATATCGTTATTCTCGAAGGGAAATCGATTCCCGGGCTGTTGCTTCCATGAGAATAGAGAGAGAGAGACAGAACTGTTCTTTTTCTCTTGCGTGAATAAACTACACGATTATGGGTACCTGTCAAAGAATGTTATGTTTTACGATTAATTCCTTTTTAACAGAGTGTGTATGCGTATTTATTGATTCTATATTATCCTTATACTCTTTATAATTTACTACTCAGCTTTTTATTATAATGAATCTTTACCTCAACTACTAACTATATAGAATTGATGAGCCTATATATATTATATATATAACTGACACTCTAAGTATTGAACTCTCATAATCCTCTATAGTACCGTAGTCGCTGGGTTCGACTTTTCATTAGTCTTCAGCTCATTTCAAAATTATATGCTACCCTTATTATTTATACTTCTTATTTAGCCTTACTCGTCTTATTAATTCGTTCGCCTGCTATATATATATATATACTATAGGTTTATTAAGTAGTATATATATATATATATATAATTATACTTTTCGCCACTCTTATTTTGTTTACAGGTGATGAACGATGTCAAGTTGTTTTATTAGTAGAATGATAGATGAAGTGAGATGAAAGACCAATTTATTATTAACGATATAATGTAAAGAAAATTTAAAAAAAAATATTAAATATTGAATATTTTTATATTATTAAAAAGAAACGCCAGTGTCGTTCATCGAACGAGACGACCGATCGACCGAACGACCATATTAACGTAAAAAAATTCTTAAGGTTCCCAATCTCCCGCGGTTCGCTCGGGACACGAAATAACGTAAACCGTAGGAGGGTACCATTAAGATTTTTTTACGTTAATTTTTAAAGTGTAGCAGAAAATCTCTCAAAGCCTATAGGAAATGGGCGTCGTGCGTTGTTTTTTTAATTATGTTTTCTTTAACATCTAAAAATTATTTTTCGTGAAAACTGAAATTAAGGAGTATATATATTAAAAAAAAAATTAATGATATATATGGTACAGCGTCCGCTCGAAAAAAATTTTGCTTAAGGAACTGAAAAATTTTATTTTGCAACATCTCCACCGAGAAGATGAGAGAGTAACGTTATTTGGGGGGTTTGGGCCCCCCTCCGTCGGGAAAAAGCCCCCCCGGAGACCGGTGTAGAGGGTATCTTTAAGATTGTCTTTACTTAGACTATGTGTTTTAGTAATTAACTGAAATGGATTTTGAATATTCGTAGGATATTCACTTATGATTAGAATGTGATTTTATTTTGTTTCTATGTTCTTAATTTTGACTAATTTTCATCATACTTTTTTGCCGTGAAGCTTGTTCGGTTTTTTTTCCTAAAGATACGAACTAGTGGACGTTTCGTAAAATTTACGAGATCAATCTCGGAAGGGTATCGATGCGAGACAGGGAATGAACTTATTGGCTGTATTAATTATTATTATTATGTGACCGTTTATTTTCTGTAGCCCGTTTCTATATGTCGATGAGGGTTCAAGTTAAAATTTAAAGAAAAAAGTTTTGTTCCAATTTTTCTGAGGTAGACTTTTTGGATGAGGCGGATTTTGTCAATATAGACCTTTATGAGTTAATTAAAAGGTTTCGCGGACGAAGTAAGTCGTCTGACTATTTGATGGATGACTGATAGAAATAATCGAATTTTAGTGAGACAGCAACTATAAATAAAAACAATAAAATATAGATGTACTTTTAAAAGATAACTTAACAGAAATCTTAAGGGCCTCCCTAAGCTTCGATAGTGGCATGCGAAAAAAAAATTTCTACTTTGTTTACTTCGTGGATAATCTCTCGTGCATGATAGTGACTTTTCGTAAAAAGCTCAAAATAAATACTCTACGCGTTTAGAATCCATTTTTTTACGCTTAGAACAACGTTAAGCCTAATAACCGTTCCAATGTACTAGTGACTCGTTTTTATCGGAAACCCGTTTATAACTCAATAGAGGTCTACTTCAAAGAACTCTCTCTCCAAAACGTAAAGTCGACTTCGGAAAAAATTTGAGAATGTTTTTCTGAAACTTTGTGGTGGAGCTTTAGAAGTAACATTAAAATATTTTGGTATATAAGTGTTTAAACTTATATATAATTAATTGGTTTTGTTAAAGGGAATTATAATTATTTTTTTAATTTAATCTACTCTAAACTCCCGTTTTTCTTTAATTAAAATAACTCCGTAGAGGAAACCCGGCCTCGATTAATCCCCTCCGAGGATCGTCTCGGTAATTACGAAACGTCACTATCGTATTTTGAACGAAAGAACGTTACTTTTTACTTCTTGGGAGATGGTGCAAAATAAATTTTTCGTTTCTTAAGCGTCTCGGGAGATGGTGCAAAATAAATTTTTCGTTTCTTAAGCGAGTTTTTTTTTCAAGGGAAACCGAACAAAATAATTACGGAATCTAAGTCTATAAAGAATTGCTATTGAGGCATTCACATATCATCTAATTTTTTTTTCTTAGTCTTAATGAATAATTTTCATCATACGAAACGACAGTCTCACGCACGTTTTTTTTTATTTTTATTTTTATTTTGTTTTAAGGAAAATATTTTACTTTAGTTACCTCTAAAAAATATTTATCATCGAAAATTGGTTTTTAAGGGAGACTAATTTATAAAAAAAATAATTTAATAGGCTATAGAAAATTGATGTATACAAGTATTATTTAAATAATTATTTTTTTTCTTCGTTCTTAATTTTTTTTTTAAAGTTTTAATTAATTATCATCATTTATATAAAAAAATGGCTTGAAGCCTATTGCCTATAAAAGGGGAGTGGACATTATTTTTTATCATTGTTTCAGAAGCGTAACTTCGTCAAGTAACGTTCGCAAATGGGTTTCATCGCTCATCGTCGTCGAAAATAATACCGGTTGACCAGCATCTAAGAATTGGAATACCTTTTTATTCTACTATTACAGAAGACCTTCTCATGTTATTATTGTTCTACAGTGAAAAAAATAACTGCGTCACAACCTTATTTCTATTTTTTTACACCGGAAATCCTCGACCGACGATTAGTTCGAAATGGAAAAGAACGGTATGAATCTGAGAGATTTGGCGATGAACGTCATTTTTGAAACACCCTGTGTTTCCAAGACGCGTACAACAAAAATGTTTATGATTCAAAAAAAATTGCGGCGAACTACGAATTGATTTTAACTCATTTATTTGAAAAACATGGACCGAAGGAAATAAATTTCAACCTAGTGTTATCGCTATTTGATTCAATCAACGAAGAAAAATCCTCCGCAAACTTTCTAGAACTTCTCGAAAACGCGACGCGAAATCCATACAGAGTAACTGAATCAATAACCCTAACGTTGACCAAGTATATGATCTCAGCAGACAATTTAGACGATGATTTTTCCATGGCTGCTAGAACCGCTCGGGTTATTAGGACTATGGGCACCGCGTACGAACGCTTGAGATCTTTGATTTTGTATTTAGATGAGTATGATACCATTATAAAATTAACGACTTTTATGAAAAACAAACAACACGAACCTTTATTTCGTATCAAGAACTTAGAAATAGTTAATACGAGCGATAACACTCTCACCCACGAAAAATTTCTCGAAATGATAAAAAATATTTCAACCCGATTTCCAAATCTAACCACATTGAAACTAATTTGCAGATGGCGCGAAGCTGTGTCGAGATACGACCCGATTATGAACAGTGACTCTTCTCCTTCTAAGAACGTGTCGGCGAGCGCTTTGGCAGAAACATACAATTTGGAATATATAAAATCGATGGAAATAATTGACAAAATTGATTTTTCGAGTGAATTGCAGAACCGTCTTATTCCTTCATTCACCGAATTAACTACAATAATCGTGGATTATAACAACATCGAAGATATTATCAAAATCTCATCGTTGTTTAACCTGCAAAAAATCGGAGTTCGTTTGAATCATACCGTTATTGACAGCCGTCGTTTAAGACAACTGGTTGCAAAAACTGGGGTGAAAACAATGGAATTAATTTTCGGTTTTTCGTCTGAAGAGGAAATATTTCCCAACCACGCCTATTTTTTGACGGGCGAATTACTTCGTCGTGGATGCGATGATTGTTCTAACAAAAAACTTGCTTCTTTAATCATAGTTGTTGAAATCGAAAACAAAAGAATAATCGAATGGGAAATTAGCGAAACTCTACCGTTAGCCGAATTTTCCGTGAAATTATCAAAGAGGTTGAAAAAAGAAGTGGCAGGAGATGAAGAAGCTGAATATAGTGGCGGTGGATTACTAAAAATGTTGGAAATTAATTTTTGGAAACTTCTTACTAAAGATCGGGAAAGAAACGAAATACAAATACCATTCTGCCTCGCGTGCGAAGGAATTTCTGCGGTTATGGTGCTCTTTATGCCGTTGTATCAATATTTTTTGGAAGGAGAGCGATGCCGTTTACATTCGGGTAAATTGTGGCAAAGAGAATTAGAAAAGAAAATAATTGATTGTTGGGACACAAAAATTTTTAGAAACCGATTGCAAAAGAATATTAGAAAGAGTGATGGTTCCTTGGAATTGAATTTCAAAAATGTTTGCCACTTTAATGCTCTCCTCCGAAAAAACGAAAATATCAACACCATTTCCCCACTTCGATTTCTAAATGTGAATTCCTTAAAATTGGTTTTTGACGTACTATCGAGAAAAAATCCTTATTGTGGCTTATTGAGTTATAAATTTGTCAAAGCATTTCCAAATATGACTGAGTTAGAAATTAGAGGAAACCATTCTAAATATAAAAATATTGAAAAATGCATGATTATAAAAGATTATGAAGGTGAAGTCGTTTTTGAAAAATTGGTAGAATTAAAGATTGATGATTCAATTCTTTTATATCAGATTCCTAGGATCTCTCCGAATCTAGAAAAGGTCATTATATTTTTCCATTCAAGATATATCGATCCTTGCGATATTTATTACGATTTAGATAGCAGCTCCTATTTGAAAAGAGGATTACATTTTAATTTTGATCGATACTTGGTAAAAAAAGAAAAATTCATCATTAGTGAATGCGGTGATCCTTTACATAGAGGAGATATCATCCAACTTTTCCGAAATATCGTGGTGACTATGGCCGATGAATATGGAAATTCCATTATTTGGTGGAACATAAAACAATACGACAAGATCGAATTTGTTGATTTTGAATCATTTGAAAATGGTAAACTCAGTGTAGAAAAAGAAACAAAAGTCTATGATAGGCATTTCGGGTTAAAAGACGATATGAGATTTCCTAACCCGCATTCATTTTTTGAGTTTTTAAATACATTTCGAGAGCCCGAGCCGAAAACATTTCATGTGGCCTTTCCCTCTATCGATAACCATGATTTTTTTATGGAACTTTTCAAAGCTATTGGAGACGTAATAGAGGACACGATATATTAACTTTAAGTTTGATACACACACAGCAAACATATTAATATATATATATATATATATATATATATATATATATATATTATATATATATTAGTATATATATATATATTATATATATATATATTATATATAAATATAATATTAATATAGGTATATATTAATAATTAGATAGTGTTATTATATATATATATATAGTTATATATATATATATATAATATATACTATATATATATATATATATTTGTCTCTGAATATATAAATATATAAGGATAACATAACTAAAATTTTCTTAACAAAGTTGGAAAATTCAAAATCGATTAAATTTTATAAATAAAAACTGAAATACAATTATGAAAATGCTCAAAACTTTCAGCGTCACCCCTGAGTGCGCCACCCAAATGTGACGCGTCACACAGTTTGAGAACCACTGACCTACGTCGATTTTCACTTATTATTATTATGATTATTACATTTACATATGTATATACACATTTTTTTATACATAACGTAATAGTGTCATTTCATAGGGAACGAGAAAACCATCTTCGAAAAATCGCTATTACAATATTATTATTCGCAATATTATTAATATGGTTTTATTCAAAACAAACCCTAAAATGTTCTTTCACCTCTTTATGGAAAAATTCATAATTTACAATTACGTTCTCAGACCTTCGATCAATTCAGAAACTAAACAAGTAATTTCTTCACGCTGATATTCGCGACGCTTTAAGGTGTAAACCAGTGGTTCTCAAACTGTGTGACGCGTCACATTTGGGTGGCTCAGCTTCCCCTCAGGGGTGACGCTGAAAGTTTTGAACATTTTCATCTATATATATTAAAGTTGCTTTATTCTGTACCGTTATAAGTCGAAGGTCTAGGTCAAGAATTTTGAAAAAAAAATTTCTAAGAGTTTTTTCCGAGGTCGACTTTTTGGAGAGCGATTTTGAATTAGACCTTTTGAGTTTATAAACGGTTCCGATAAAACGTCACTATTGGAACTATTATTACGCTCGTTTAACAATGTTCCAAGCGTAAAAAATGGATTCTAAACACGTAGAGTCATTTATTTTGGGCTTTTACGAAACGTCACTATATGACGAGGACGTTTCCAAGTAAATGGGCGTCGTGCAATCATTTTTAAATTTATTTTTTAATTTAAGTTACCTAGTTGGGATTATATTTATCGTAAAAAATGGAAATTAAGGGAGACTCCCACTTACGCTCGATCGGGGCAATTTTTACTTCTCGGAGATGTTGTAAAATAAATTTTTCGTTCTTTTAGCGAGTTTTTTTTTCGAGGGAGAAACGTCACTATAGGTATAGTGACGCCTCGTTGGAACCCTAAAATTTTCTTAACAAAGTTGCCCTCGAAAAAAAAACTCGCTTAAGGAACGAAAAATTTATTTTGCAACATCTCCCGAGAAGTAAAAAGTTACGTTATTTTGTGCCCCGATCGATGCGTAAGTGGGGACCTTTAAGGTTTCAGAAACGTCATTATATTATAGTGACGCCATAGAGGAAACCCGCCTCGATTTTGATTCCCTCCCGGGATCGTCTCGCACTTTACGAAACCGTCACTACGTATTTTGGAGAAAAACGAAAAGTTCACGAAAATATGTTAAAAACATCTAGAAAAAACAAACAATTAATGATAATTGAATACCTGAATATCAATTCCTAATATAAATATCGACGTAAAGAAATCTTAAAGGTCCCCACTTACGCTTCGATCGGGGCTCAAAATATCGTAACTTTTTACTTTTCGGGAGATGTTGCAAAATAAATTTTTCGTTCCTTAAGCAACTGTTTTTTTCGAGGTCAAGTGTGCTTTATCTATGATTATTATTTTTTTTTTTAATTTAGTCCTCCCTTTAATTCAGTTTTCTATGAAAAAATAATTTTTAGAGGTACTAAAAAAAAATATTTTAAAAAGAACAACCACGACGACTATATAGTACACTTTAAAAAATAACGTAAAAAAACTTAATATACCAACTCCACGGTCACTCGGGGCACTAAATAACGTCACTCTCTTCTTTTCGGGAGGTGGTGCACAAAATAAATTTTTTTGTTCCTTAAGCGAGTTTTTTCCAGAGAGAAACCAAAAAAAAAAAAAATTACGGAATCTAAGTCTGTAAAGAATTGATAATAATCAGTTATTCACATATTGGATATTTATTTTTTTTCTAATGAGTTCACAACACAGTAAAGTACTTCAGTGATAACGAATACAGACTGGATGGCTGCAAGATAGTTCTTAATTTTTCTTAAATTCTTAATTATTTATCATGATCTATACTATATTTATTTAAATTAATTTTTTTTATAGTTTAGTCTCCTTAAATTCCATTTTTCTACGATAAATAATTTTTAGAGGTAACTAAATTAAAAAAAATAATAAAAAATATTGCACGACGCCCATTTACCTCGGAAACGTCGTCGTCATATAGTGACGTTTCGTAAAAGCCCAAAATAAATGACTACGCGTTTAGAATCCATTTTTTACGCTTAGAAGTCTTTAAGCGTAATAATAGTTTCCAATAGTGACTTCATCGGAACCGTTTATAACCCAAAAGGTCTAAATCAAAATCGCTCTCCAAGTCGACCTCGGAAAAAATCGAAATTCTTTTTTCAAATTTTAACTTATACCTTCGACTTATAGACTGTACAGAATAAACGTCACTATAATAATAATTAATACGCTTAACGATAGTTCATCACTATCGTATTTTGAGGAAAAAAACGAAAAGTTCACGGATGAAGTTATGATGAAAAATTAGGAAAAATTAAGAACATGGAAAAAATAAACAATTAATGATATGTGAATACCTGAATATCAATTCCTAATATAAATATCGACGTAAAGAAATCTTAAAGGTCCCCACTTACGCTTCGATCGGGGCACAAAATAACGTAACATTTTACTTCTCAAGAGATGGGACAAAATAAATTTTTCGTTCCTTAAGCGATTTTTTTTTCGAGGGCAAGTGTGCTTTATCTATATTATTATTTTTTTTAATTTAGTCTCCCTTAAATTCAGTTTTCTATGAAAAATAATTTTTAGAGGTATCTAAACAAAAAATATTTAAAAGAACAACGTACGACGCCCATTTCCTATAGGCTTTGAGCGATTTTTTGCTACACTTTAAAAATTAGCGTAAAAAAATATTAAAGGTACCCTCCTACGGTTCACTCGGGGCACTAAATAACGTTACTCTCTACTTTCCGGGAGATGGTGCAAAATAATTTTTTTGTTCCTTAAGCGAGTTTTTTTCCCGAGAGAAACCAAAGAAAAATAATTACGGAATCTAAGTCTGTAAAGAATTGATAATAATCAGTTATTCACATATTGGATATTTATTTTTTTTCTTCGTTCTTAATTTTTCTTAAATTCTTAATAATTAAATTATATTATACTATATTATTTTATATTAATTTTTTTTTATATTTATCCTCCCTTAAAATTCCATTTTCTAAACGATAATAATTTTTAGGTTGTAACTAAATTAAAGAAAATAATAAAAATATTTGCAATCGACGCCCATTACCCTCCGGAAACGTCCTCGTATATCGGTGACGTTCGTAAAAGCCCAAATTAAATGACTAACGCGTTTAGAATCCATTTTTTACGCCTAGAACGTCATTAAGCGTATTAATCGTTCCTTTAGCGACGTTTCATCGGAACCGTTTATACCTCAAAAGGTCTAAATCAAAATCGCTCCCAAAAGTCGACCATCTCGGATAAAAATCGAAATTTTTTTTCAAATTTTAACTTATACCTTGGACTTATAAACGGAACAGAGAATAAACGTCACTTAGTACACCGGCTGAATTGCTTGTGTCGCTCATTGAGAAAGAAGGGAGCGACAAAGCAATTTAAGGAAGTGCGGTTTTTGTGGAGCTGATATGAGTCCA
>JABUQX010081896.1:0-2500 GCA_015478945.1 Trachelipus rathkii
AAGAGAGATAAAAATTCTAAAATATTAATCGCTTTAAAATTTTGTTTTGAAATTATTAAAACTTACAGTTTTGTTTTTATCATTTCCTTAAATAACATTAGTCAAACAATCAGAAATTGGTATTGTCAAGAGATTAGAAGTGTAAGTCAGAGTTTAAAACTGTTTGCAATTTATTTTAAAAGTTATAATAAATTTGAAAGTTAGAATTGAGCATTCCTAAATTTCCGTGTATATAAAATAAAGTTAATGAACGCTATTGGTCCGTCCTTGCGTTGTAAATTGCTGAAAAAGGACTAAGGAGGCTGAGCAGAAGTTGGAGCCGAAAAGAAATTTTGATTTGGATTCGAAGAAGGATTAAAAATATTATTTTTATTTATTTATTTACTTGTTTTCTGTTGTATATATAAAAAAAAACAATGGTTCCAAATCCAGACCTGTAGATGGCAAAAAAAAAAAAAAAATTTGCTTTGCATTCTACTTTTAAATGGAATAGAACGAGCATTGTAACCATAGTGAAAATAGTTTTTCTTTTAATTACAGTTTGTCCCAGCAACACCTCTGCAAAAAAATATCTTTTTATATGATACTAATACTCGTTACGCACGACACATTCCGCTGGATATTTAAGTAGGGAAATCGGGTGCTGTTTTCCATACGGCCCATCCTGATTGTAGTCTGCTCGGTCGGTTGGGAAAACACGAGACATGGCTCTTTCGTTTACTAAATTTCATAAAGAATTTGCAATTAAATAATGTTTGAATAATTTGATATATTATATTGAAAAAAAGCAACTTTTGGATGAACGCAAAATTCTTAATTTTGACATTAAATTTTCTCTCGTTTGGAAAGAATATTTGACAAATCAAATGGGAAGTGAAGAACTTCTTCTGTTTTAAATAACTCTTGCCAAATTAAAAAATTTCGTCTGACGAAATTAACAGAATAACGATGTCATTTCTCAGACCCTCAGAAGCTAAAACGAAATTGTCTCAAAGGTTAGGCTACGTTCCGGAAATGCAGCTACATTATTTTAAAATTGTTCTCCAAAAAAAAAAAAAAAAAAAAAAAAAAAAAAAAAAAAAGGATATTCTATTACCTTCAACTCTTTTTCATATAATTTAATATTCATATAAATTAATCTTGTAACTTTTCAAGCTTTGGTTTGAAACAAGGAAGCTGATTGGTTAATTTAAACTAGACGGTTAAAAAAAAAAAAAATAAAAATAAAAAAAAAAAAAAAAAAAAAAAAAAAAAAAAAAAAAAAATTGATAGTATTTTTTTTCGTTCTTTCTAGAAAAAAAAAATAAGAAAAAATAAGAAAAAAAAGGAATAATTCTATTACGCTTCAACTCCTTTTTATATAATTTTAATATTCATATAAATCCTAAACCTTCTTTTTACTTTTCAAGCCTTGGTTTGAAACAAGGAAGCTGATTGGTTAATTTAAATAGACGGTTGTTTGGTTCCTAAACACCGACTTAAAAAAAAAAAAAAAAAAAAAAAAAAAATTGATAGTATTTTTTTTCGTTCTTTCTAGAGTACTTTTTTTGGGAAATTTATTATTTCTACTATATGCATAACACCACAAAATTTCAAGTTTTTCTTCCTCAGACCATTGAATTTTTTTTCTCCTCGAAGATTCTAAGTGTAACATCCTTTACTTTTCCTGTAGACTGGGGTCAGTACTTCACCCACCTGACAGCCAACTGCTTTAGCATGTGTCTTTTTAAGTGTCCTTTGTAATTAGATTGATAGCTGCACTTGGAACATTTAAATATATATTTTTTTAATTTCTCCTTTTAAAGGGCTTATTAATAGATATTAGATATATGTCCGTGATCAGAACTTGACCATAAGGACATTCCAATTTTCCCCAACCACATCTCAACACAAATGACCTTCCCAAACGTGTCAATTTATTAATGGAGGACACAAACCAATACAAGGAGATTAAAAGTGTTCTATAATTTATCATTTGAGAACATGTAAAAGTGACCAGCGGTTAAGTCTGTGATCAGGGTTCGACAGAGAGAGATTGGAACTGTGTAGATAGATGAGTCACACGGCCTTCTCAAAGGAGGAGGTTAGAAATTAGAGAGTTCGGAAGAAAAGTGTCTGCTGTAATTGAAATATTATAAGGGGAGTAATACAACAGCTGCTCAATGACAAGAGACTAGAAATAGTGAGTGAGAGTGGGATAAGTGATACAATATGCCAAAAATATTGAACTCCACACTTTCAAGAAGAGATGTGTGATTGGAACCACAACAGATATGCGATGAATACTACATACAGCGCAACTATAGAGAGTAAGCAGCAGGGATGGTGTGAAGAACCTCTGAAGATAACTCATACATGGAGGTAACCTCTAAGAAGCTTACCTAGTGAGAAAAAATGTTGAATGTCCAAGAAAGATAACGAAAAAAGGGGATATCAGGAATATTAAGAACAGGTGAAAAATTTGAGATTGAATTTCAAAGATGGTAATGTAGTTGTGTGG
>JABUQX010081896.1:5000-7500 GCA_015478945.1 Trachelipus rathkii
AAACCATATTTTCAACATTTTTCCCCACATTTGGCTTACAACTTGTTTTTATTGCTTTTTTTGGGGGGGGGTTTATTTATTTTTTTATTTTTTTGTTATTGGTTTGCAACATATTTGTAAGGATTATTTATTAGAGGACATATATCTGATTTCAATAGAACGCTGTAAATAATTAAGAGATTTGAATATTGGTTTATATGTTAGAAAAAAAAATAATAATGAAACTAAGATGATTGTTAAAATCAGCATAGAACTCAAAGTGGGTGCTGAAAAAAAAAGAATGTAAAAAGGAAGCATCTTGAAAATCTAAAACTCTTTACATGTAAAAAATAAATGAGGATACGTCATAAATTTTCAAGGTCATTTAACGGTTTTATTCTACGCTTTTTTCTTTCATTATAGCTCATTTCATGCAAGTTTCATGCAAGTTTCATGCAAGTTTCATGCAAGTTTCATGAAAATCGGCTGTAGTCGTTATTAGTGATAATTCTCTCCATTACAAATGTTATAAATAAGAAAATTTGCTACTTTATTATCTTTTTCGTGGTCAAATGCATGGTCATTTTTTTCTTTTCGTTTTTCCTTCCTCCCAAATAATTTTAATGGAATAATTAAAACTAATCTATCTGACCACAAGAACGAATCCTTACTTTGAAAAAAAACAAAATAGATTTACAAACATGATGCAGTTGATGTTGTACGAGATTTTAAAATCTTTGTGTGGCTGTGATTCATTCTCTTGAAAAAATAAAAGAGATAAACAATTGCAAACTTCATGCCAAGTCCATCAATTCCTAAATTGTGTACTTAAGTTGCCTTTACAATGACTCTTAAAGATGGGAGAATAAGCGTCTCTGATTCTGTAAGAGACTTCAATTAATTCTACTATTAAACAACTGCATTCATCAGCTTTATTCGAACCTTTGATTATCTTAAAGTGCTTGACTCCCTTGTCTTAACTGATTGAAAAGTCTTTCGAAGTAGGTTAAAGGGTTGTAAGAGAGAGATAACCACATGTTTCTTAGTGAAATGTCACTTTTAATTTATTAGTAACCATGGCTTCGTTGGCCAACTTGAAATCGCATTAACACATTCCGGTATTGGGCTATCTTTATCGTGACACCACTTGATTGCCAGACCTAAATAACTGCCCAATTATAAACGATATCAGTGGTAAATAATTAAAAATCTTGTGGTATCCTTGACCACTGTTAGCGGCACCCCCTTTGTTGGGAACCACTGGTCTAGACTTTGTCTCTCTCGATGCTTGCCATATATATATTCGCATCATTATTTATGTACTGAAATAATTCTCCTTGTAAAATTAGAAAATCGACATCTATAGATAGACTCGGTCATTTCAATTGTAATTAAAGATTTTGAATTGATTTTAATAAAATTATTGTTAATTATTTTTTTCCAATATATATACTATTAAAACTCTATACCTATCCGCTAATATCACTTATCACCTATCAAATACCCCGTATAACTACGTACTTACTAGCTCATTAATATTTATAGTATACATATATTCATAATTTAATTATATATATTATAATAATATATAATATATATAATATATATTAATAATATATTTTAATATATCTTCGATAGAGAGAGAGAGAGGAAAATATATATAGAAATGAGTTTATCCTCACATCACTCAGCTTGAACCTATATTACCATACACTTTATGTGGTGGTCGTTTCTCTCTCTCTCTCATCTCTCTCTACTCATCTCTCTCTCTCTCTCTCCTCATATATATATATATATATATATATTTATATATTATATTATACTTATTAATTAATATTATTAACTTATATCAATACTATATATATATATTATATATATTAATATAATATATTATATATACATAAATATAATTATATATATAATATATAACATATATTAATATATATATTATAAATATTTATTTAATATATATATATATAATCTAATATTATATTATCTATATATAAATATATATTACTATTCAATAATATAACTATATCTTTATATATATATATATAATATATAATTAATGGAGAGCAGAGAGAGAGAGAGAGAGAGAGAGAGAGAGAGAGAGAGAAGATAGAGAGAGAGAGAGAGAGAGAGAGGAGAGAGAGAAAGAGAGAGAGATTAGAGATGAGCAGAGAGAGGAGAACGAACCACGCAAAAGTGGGTTTTAGGGTCGAGCGGAGAAGTTGATGATACTCATTCTATTATTTTTTCAACAAATTGCCAGGCTATAGATTGATTTACTTTTAATTTCCAGTTATATGAATAAAACATTGGCTCAACAAAATTATATACTATAATCATATATATAACTATAGTATTTACATTATATAATATATATTAATATATATAATATATATTATAATATACTATTATATATATATTACTTAATATATCACTAATATATACTATATATATATATATACTATATATATATATATATATATACTTATATATATATTAATATATACTACTA
>JABUQX010081896.1:10000-19944 GCA_015478945.1 Trachelipus rathkii
GTCTGTCTACCTCTGTAACCATCGTCATCTCTGAAAACTGTAATCCTCATCACTACATCTATGATGATAATAACTTACAAAGAACTTGTTGGATTGACATTAGCACTGAAAGACAATGTTATGTAGATAGAACAAAATGCGAAAATAATTGATAAATCCAGTTTTAAGAATGATATGATATATTATGATTGTTTACTTCTATATGAAACAAACAAAATATTAACGAGATTACTGTATTGTGATACGTACATACATCCTCATAACATAAAGTCATATGATGAATACTAATTAAATGAAACTATGAGGATAAGGATTTAAACTGAGCCAATTAGGAAGAAGCACGTGCTTCAACCATCTAGAAAGTTAGTATCTATCTAATTAACTAGATCTCAAAACAATGAATACTATATTAAATATAGAAGAATGAATTTATTTTTAATTATTGTGACAAGCAGGCTCTAGAAGAATTAAATTAGAAAATAAGTGTTGACATAATACTGTATCGTTACTCTCTGCGAAAAAATTGAAACTACTAAAAATAGATGACATTAATTATGAGTAGGGCCTTAGCGAAGCATGTAAGATCTCAAATGACGTTCTCAATTGCAAATTGAATATGATTATGTGCTAAACACTAAATAGTGGCCTAAATAATGTCACTACAGCGTACTCCGACGAAGATACGAACACAAACTCAACCAAATATAAGATAGTTTCAATGGCAAGCATGTGTACGAAGTTCTATAATATCTATTTCAGGAGCAGAATGACTTCAGGAAAAATATTTCGGACAATGGATCGTCCTGAAAAGAAACGTAAATTTTAAATATTTGTTACCTCCAACAAATAGTACAACAAACGTTATGAACACGCTAATCACAATCTTAAGAGGATATTCCACTCTGCAATCACAGAATTTATCCAGTACAAGACGAACATTTCCGACCCGAATTTCTCCCTCGTCATACAGGCCCTAACAACGCAGCGCTAAAAAGTTTCAAATGATGTACTATGAGACAAACCCTTTATAGCTGAAGTTGCAAAGTTGTGGCGATGAATTAGAATTAGAAGAGATAGAATGTATAGCTGAATCTGCAAGCAATCATAAAATATACATACACCATACTTTAACAGCAAAAGTCAATCGGAATTAATAGATGGTCCTACTTCTTATATACCTAGAAAGACTCCGGCAGAAATTGTTCCAATACAATGTTACATTGAAATGTTTTTTCAAAATGGTAGTATCCCGTATAAACACCATTGCTGGAATAATATTCGCCATAATATTTAGCTCAAGAAATCTCCAGGCACCTTTCATTCATTGCCAGATGGCTATAACAAATCAGAAAAATAGGATCTTAAGGTTATAGTGTGTACACAACTTCCAAGTAAAGCTCTTCAAAAAGTAGTACAAATATAATAATTGAATTCAGTTTATATGCACCAAGGGTGGTTAGGGAAATACAAATCTCATCCAATATAGGCAACTGATTGACTCGGGCGAAATTTTTTAGTACACATGAATCGATGGCCAAACTTAACAAAGTAAACAAAAATAAAAAATCGCCAGTGATTATGGAGCTTGTTTACTCTGAAAACAACTCGTACTTTTGCTTCATTCCTCTAGCAAATATAAATCTTACATTGCTATGTCCTATCGTAGAAATACACAGATGAGAAAAGAGATTTATGGGTATTCAGTGTTATTATTGAAGCAATGAAAGAAGGGATCCAATATCGCGCTAAGAGTTTTTTGAATCTAGCCAGAAATCACTAGACTTTACACTCAGCACGATGATTAATTTCTCTCAAACCATCATTATACTGAATTGGAAACACAGAAACACGTTTTATCCATAGTAACCCCAACGTGATGTATAAGACATTATGTCAAATTAGCCTGATACTTGAAATAATATCAACGTATTCGAGTCACTTAAAGATCTTTCTTTTTCCAATGCATACCACATGATCAGGGAGTAAGAACAATGCAATAGCATCTAGTGAACAAGCTCAGAAGTAAGAATTGGATATGAAGGCAATGCAGACACAAGAACATTTTGACTGATCATATCATAACGGTTCAAAGAACTTGCGAAATTCAAATTAAATAAGTGACAACTCCGGACTCAATAATTCTATCACTCTATATCATTATCATTATATATATAATACTAATATTATATTATATATATATATATTATATAATTATTCTTATAATAACTACATATATATATAATAACTATCATATATTAATATTACCAATAATAACTAATTATAATAGTATATCATTATATATAATATAATATATTTAAACTAATATTTATATATTAAAATTATATATCTATAATTTATTATTAATATATATTCGAATTTGTAATTATTTTGAATTAAAGAACGTGCAACACTCAATAGTCGCATGAACACATCCTCATCCCAAAATTCTCGTAAATGTCAGCTGAAGACTTGACAAACAACCTCTCTAAATTTTGTGTACTCTTTACTTCTCTCTCTCATTGTAAACTAAAATACTGTTCGTGCAAGTATGTCGGTTAAATTTGACGTTTATAGTACAAGCTTCACACTATCTGCACTAACTTTTTTGGAGCAAGATCATTTTTAACAGCGAAATCCTTAGTGATTCGTGAGTTTCTCCTCTCACGAAATTACATAAACACAGCATTTGCAATTTATATTTAAAGGTGTTATTATTATCTCAATATTATTCTATAATTTATATATTTATATTACTACATATATAATATATTATAACTCCAATCAGTACTATCTTACTTTTATATATAATTATATACTCCCTAATATATATAATTATATACCCCCTATTCATACCTCTATATATTTATAATACCTTATTATTATTACTACTTTAATTTTAATGATTGTTTATAAATACTGGAGTATAGAGCAAAAACATATATATCATATATTTTTATAATACTAAATTATATATATATATATATATATATACTATATTATATATTCATACTACTTAGATGAATATACATTATTATAATTTATTTATATTAATAATACTTAATACTTATTAATACTACTATCAATATATATAATATATTATTTATATTATACATATATAATCTATATTAATTCTATACAAGATATAACTCTAAAATATATACTATACACGATAGTAAAACAAGTAATAATGAGTAAATAAGCAAAGAAATAAAGTATAGGGTGAATAGGAATAAAAGAAGGATAGATAGAATAGAGAATGAGGATAGATGAGAAAATACGGGTATATCCATATTATCATATATGATAAACCGTAAATTAAATATATAAAATTATAATCTAATACTAATTTCTCCATATTAAGCTTGTCACAACCTTATATTCAAAGATGTATAGTATAATATAAGCTTAGGAGGTGCACATTGTTATCGATAAATAGGTAAAATCCCTAATTATATAAATCTTTAAGAGATCCTGTATATACTACTATAAAGAATAATAGTAATGAGAGTACATATGCATTAAGTAACTAACAAAGCCATCAATATAGTATAATATTTATAATATGTATAATATAATATAATTTGCTCCTATATTTTATTATAATTTATCCATAAATAATATCTCAACGCTTTTTCTAAAACTATAAGGTTTCCTCTTGAGAATATATATATATTATATACTTATAATAGTGATATATTGAATATATTATTGCGTTATTTAAAATAATATATTAACTAAATTACAAGTAGCTACTCTGCTACTTAGTCACTAGATATGTAAAATACCATATATATATATCCTTATTTTTATATACATATTTTGAGTTTATTAATCTTGGTATGAGTGTGATATGGATAAGTACGTTCTTGTTCGGTACTAGAGTGCATATGTTTTATTAGACTTCAAAAAGTCACATCATCAAACTATATGAACAAAACTGGGTTCACGAGGAAATTTGAAATGGTAATGTTATAAAAGAAACGTTTGTAGTTAATCTATTCATTCTAAGAAATATATGTTTATTACTTTGTCTTCATTCTTTTATCTCTAGAACAGATAATGATACTCAGTGTAGATTATTATAAAAAATATAATATACCTACAGGCGGTTTTCGCTAATCCTCAAGAATCATTGTATTATATACATATTAAATTATAATAATATAATAAGTATATATAATCTATAATATAAAAAATATATATATATATTAAATATATAAATATATATATATATAATAATATATGATAATATATTAAATATATATATTTTAACTAATATATAATTAATATAATAAATAAATAATAATAATATTAGAAATAATTATATTAATATATATATATATATAATATATAATAATTATATATATATATCCTATAATTAATATATATATATTATACTATATAAATATTATAATAATATTATTATTATATTAATAATGATAAAGAATATAAAAGATAATATAGACGAACCTATTTGAAAGTACTTTCTTGATTATATATATTATTATAAAATATTTACAATAAATATATAATTAATATATATTTTACAATTATATAATATATATTTCAATAAATATATAATTATAATATATAAATATATATATCTATTATATATATTATATATATAATAATATATATACTCTATTATTATAATATATATATAATATTATAATTAATTATATATTACTACTCATATATATATATATAAATACAATTAATATATATAAATAATAATAAAAATAATATATAAACAATATACAATTAATAAATAATACAGAGGTGGGGAGAGCTCCAGAATATACGTTTACTTTTTAACATTGTAGCACCTTAGTTTTTTCTGAGTAACGGATGATCAACGCATCTTCGTTTACTTGAAAATTTGGGGCATGGTAATAAAATAAACAACGCACCTCGAAACTAACATGGCCGCTTTAAATATGATTCACACATTCGTTAACATAATACGTCCGTTATATTATTATTTGTTTGACACTTTCTTGGTCGTATTATGTTGATATGGTATTTGATACAATATTGACCACTGGGGTTTCTGGTGGGTTACATGGTCTAACAGAGAATCAAGCTAAAAACGCTTATTATATCATTAGTATTATTAACACAAAATATCCTTTTAGGGTCCCTAATATAACTAGTACAATATAAAATATTTAAATCATTATATATATTAATATATAATAGATAATAGTGTTATATTTAAAATTATATATGTATATTAAACATATAGGTGGCGTACCAGGGAGCTAACGATAGGTGCCATGTGAGCCCTACCTATCACCGATTATCTATTATAAGACCTAATATATAAATATTTTAGTATTATTAATTGTATTATACTGTTATTGCATAAAATCACATTTTACATTTGTAATATTTATAAACTCTGTTCAAATTACGTGAAAGTTAACTTATGACATATTGTTTATTACTAATTTTCCAGGTTATGAAAGAATATAAGAGAGCTAGCAGGACTTTGAAAAGCAGAGTTGCCAGAGAGTTATAAAAAAATTAAATTGTACAAAAGGTATCAATTTACCTTATATAAGGTAAATTGAAATATATTTTTTTTTGGTAATTATTATAAACATGTTATATTATTACTATTCATATATCACTACGGGATCTATATCCATATACACATACCTATTATATCACCCCTAATTACGAATATCATCCTATATATAGTATCTGTCATGCTAGGTTATATCTATTATTATGTATTGATATACTTATATATAATTAGCGGGTCCAGTTATTGGCTGTTACTAATACGCCATCTACTACATATATATTAGCACCTATAACTGAGACGGTATTAGTCGATCCAGATTTATCTATCCATAAGCTGGGTACTACCGTTGAAGGCATATAGCATGTTTTCTAGGGAACCGGCATTTAAAGATTGGAATAAAAGATAAACATTTCTTTAATTCTGTGCTTCTTCTGTCGTTCTCTCACTGTAATAACAAGGGATTTTCGTACACTTTTTAGTTTGTTGCATTTCGCACACTCTCTATAAATGCAAAGCCCCTCAATCAATCGTAAGGTCTATCATTGCATTTCGTGGTGGACTTTATTTATTTTTAACATTTTACAATCATGCTGATCATTCATGTTATTTTTATATTAGTTCATTTTATTTGATCCCATATTTTGTGCTATAAAATTATATTATTTTATCTCAATTGCAGTGCTGATAGTAGTAATGGCAGGGTTTGACATCCTACAGCGATTTCTCAAAAAGTATAAGAGGTATCGGTCTGAAACTTGGAATATAATCTATTGAGGTATTAAGCTCGATACCGACGAGTTTTCAAGTCGCTAGGATGTATATAGGGGGTACCTCCCCCCGAGAGCGAAGATGAAATATGTCGCTTACGCCCTTTTGCCGGGTCCGATTCCGAGCGAAGATTAGGCCTAATGGTACCCAGTCGAGCCTGATGACGTAATCTCGTCGTAGACGAGATTACGTCCCCGTGCGTCCCCCGTAGGGTGACGCACCCCCCCGATTACCTCGATTTCTCAAAAACTATTAGAGCTATCGTATTGAAACTTGGTATATGTTCTATTAACGTGTTAAACTAATAACACGCGAGTTTTGGTGACCGTAGGTCACCCCTAAGTGGGTGCTGCCCCTTTAGCGCCAAGGTGAAATTCGTCCTGAAAACCATGTTAGACTTAACTTAACTAGATAAAATTTGGATGTGAGCTATATGATGACGTAATCTCGTCGGAGACGAGATTACGTCCCTCTGCGTCCCCCGTGAGGGGAACGCTGCCCCCCTAAAAAAATTAAAATAATCGTAGAAGACTGAAACTTGGAGGATGGGTAGAGGAGCCGGAGTCGGAGACGGAGTTGGAGTCGGATTCGGCTTCGGGATCCAGACACCCCCTGGAGGGGGGGTCCCCTCCTGAAAAAAAGAAGAAGAAATGCATGAAATGCAAAACAGAGGAAGAAGAAGGAGGAAGGAAGAAGAATGAGGAAGGAAGAAGAATAAGGAAGGATTCAGAGTCAAAGGAGTCGGATACAGAGGAGTAGGCACTGGCACCGGTGCTGGAGCCGGTGCGGTGCCGAGTTAGTAAACATTCGTTTAATAATACAATATCATTACAGTTCACATAACTGATTCTGCTCTAACATGTACATGTCGTCAATTGCATTGCATCTTGCATAGATAAACCGTTTTTCTAAATATTGAAGACTGACATTTATATTTTCAAATCTTATTTTCATTTTATAAACGTCAACTAATATAATTTTTTCAAAGTTGAAACATGCATATATTGTATTTTATTTTATTTTTTTATTTTTTTATTTTTTTTTTACATAAGTTTCATTTTACATTTATACTTTGTGTTTAATTTTTTTTTTATTTTTTTTTTTTTTTTATTTTTAATTTTTTTTTATTTTTATTTTTTTTTAAATTTATTTTTCTAACTTTATTTTTTTATTTTACATTTTTATATTTGTGTTTATTTTTTTATTTTAATTTTTATTTTTTATTTTTAATTTTTTTTTTAAATTTTTTATTTATTTTTTATTTTTTTTTGTTTTATTTGCTTTAAACATTTTTTTTACTAATTTTTTTATGCTTTTCATGTTTAAAACGTAAAAATTTACGTTTTTACATACCCTAAAGCAGTAAATCAAACATGCCCTCATCTCCCCTTCTGTGATCTATCGATCTATTATATCTATTTATTATCATATAATTGATCAATTGATCTATTGAATCAGCCTAATATTTTTTTATAAAACTATCATGGGGGGTTTTTTTTTTTTTTTTTTACATACCCTAATCTATATATTCTGGAAATCAGTAAACTCAAAATACCCTCATTTCCCCTTCTGTGGTCTATTGATCTATTGATCTATTGATCTATTGATCTATTGATTACAGGTCATATTTTTTAACTAAAATTGTCAATGTTTTACATACCCTAAATACGTTTTCAGTAAATAGTAAATGTAAAACTACCATCCAACCACCCTCCTGTCCTTAACCGATCTATTGATCTATTGATTCAGTCATATTTTTTTTAGTAAAATGTAATGTTTTAACATACCCTAAATCAAATAAATCAGTAAATCAGGTAATCAAACCAAACCCAACCTACACTCCGGTCCAACCGTGATCTATTGTCTATTAATCTATTGATCCTACTTGATTCAGGTCCTTATCTTTACTAAAATTATATCATGTTTTAACATAACCCTAAATCAGTAAATCAGTAAATCAACACCGCCCATACCACACTGTCCATCATCATCCATTGATCTATGATCTATTGATCTATTGTCTAAATTGATTCAAGTCACATTCGAAGTATCATTTGGGATAACATACATTATAACCAAACCACAAATGTCCTGTTATAAATCTCTCGATCAATCCCTCTCGATCATATCTACTCTGCTCAACTGTAACTAAGTTTTTCACACGCCTAATTAAAGCTATACTAGCAAAATCCATTCCTGATTAACTATCTGATATATAAAATGCACAACGACAAACCTGACACACTTTAACATGAATAAACTGTTAACGTTAACAAAGTTCCAACTTAACTAACAACAGTAAAAAGTAACTAACATAGCAATACAAAGACGTAACCTATTCACCACGTTTGTCAAGCATATCTCAACATAAAAGTTAATGTTTTTATCGTTAACAGGTCATTCTTTGAAACAAAAATTTTATCACCCCACATTGGTTCTTACTTCACCACATCTTGATCAACCACTGATTCAACGAATATTCTCTCCGCGTAATAAATGTTTATGTACCATCCCAATATACAAGCTTACTTGCACTATCATCCTGAAGTATGAATATAATTGCACAACGAATTGTTTCAATATGAATCCATCACCCTGATCAATCACTATTAAACATGATAATCACTGTTAACGTATACAAGTCCACACCTACACGACCAGTAAAGTTACCTTAACGATACGCTAACAAAGTATTTCGCTAACCTACCCTTTTCACGAACTCACTTTGTCAAGCAATATCTCTAACATAACAATGTTTAATCTCTTTACTGACATTAACTATCGGTAATATTTATCCGAAAGTTTTCACAACAGTGGTTAAATTATCATATCTCGATCTCCCCAAGTCCTTTCTTTGGATATTTCTGCGTCTACCCTTCTCACTACCCCTGTAATATAAGTTTCTACACCTCAAATGCATCACTGCTAACATAGCGTAACTATTGAACCTACAGAAGAATTCAGCATGTACAAACGACTTATTTAACCTAACATAACTTACACCCTACATTATTTAATACTGTTTCAAGCACACTTCCAACAGTCTCCCACACCTGTAACACCCATTCATTAGATATACAGTACTAAGCCTGCCGCATGCAAAAGCGTCCTAACCCTCTACCTATACATTATACTCTTCTCACGCATATTCTCTTAACATTTAACGTGACATCTATCTTACATTGACCCCCACAAATACATCATGTTAGCCTCACCAATTAGTTCTGCCATACACCTTTTCCGATTATCATACAGACCAACGAATATATGCTAACGTAACAAGTTTTTTTACATTATCAATCGTAAAAATATTATTAACCCAAATTTTATCTATAACCTCTCTACTATAATACCATAACTCTCTTTCCCAACAAATAATTGCAACATAACAAAGTTTAATCAACATAACATAAAAATAACAAAGTTTTTTTAACTTATCAAAGCAATTTATCAGCTTTGACTAAAAAATATCATAGTAAGTGTAATAGTTTACCCGAATTTTAAAAGCAGTCAAATCCAGTAAATCAGTAAATCAAACACCCGTCCCTTCCCCGCTCCTCCCACCATCCCCTTCCATGACCTTTTGATCTTTGATCTAATGATTCAGGTCACATATTATGAGTATCATTTCGGATAACATAGTACA
>JABUQX010081897.1:0-20000 GCA_015478945.1 Trachelipus rathkii
TTCTTTGAGCCAGCGAGTTGCTTTCTCCAAAGCTTCTGTGTATTCACGTTGTTTGCTGCCAACACCGCTCACCTGAAGAGATAAAGATAAATTTCTTTCTCTTTTAAACATTCAAATAAATATCCCTAAGCTACACAAAAGAATAGTTATGTTATTTTTGAGAGAAAAGTATATCTGATTTAAAAACAATAAAATTTTACCTTATCAACCAGTTTAGTGGCTCTGGCTAAAAGGTCTTTAAATTCTGCTGTAATATCGTCAACAGCTTCTTTGATGACAGATTCAGGATTCGGTTGAAGAACTGGATATCTGTCAGGTAAGGATGTTCGGAAATGATTAACTAGGCGCAGATGATCAGCAGATTCGTCATAAAATTTCTGGCATGCCATTGTTATAAATCGCAGGTCAGCTTGATGAGCAATTACATCTCCTAGAAAATCCCTACAGCCTTGTTCATAACCTTTTGCTTTGTTGAGATCTGCACATAACCTTTCCTTTTCGACGAGAGTCTTAAAGGCCTGACGTAGCCACATATGGAAAAGAGCAATCTCCTTTTCGTATTTTGAAAGCTCTTCGGAAGCAGTGGTCAACCTTCTGTGTGTTGCATCGGCTTGATCGACACACCGATCATAGCGACTCTTCAAATTCGTGGCTGCTGCATCAAGAGAATCTAGTTCAGCTCTTGAGAGGGCACTGCTACCCTGATCAACTACCTGTCTAACAATATCTAAGCAGGTACCCAATGGTCGGAACATATCATCCAACGTTTCTTTGATTACCTGATATTAAAAAAAATATATTTTTGCTTTACTTTAGGAATAACAATAATGAAAATATTTTCAAAATCAATACCAAGGGCAAAACAAACATTTAAACAGTAAAGCTAATTTAAAAAAGGTTTGGCATATTCAACAAAATTTTAAAAACATGACGAAAGTACCTTTAGAACATTTATCTGATTCCTAAGGCCCTGTTGGTTCTCACTAACGGGCTGCTGCTCCGCCAAGCGTCTCTCCACGTCGCCAATTCCATCAAGCATATCGGCAACTGTTGCATCACACTGCTTGTATTTTTCGATCATGGCGCGCTGCAATCACGCAAAAATGATATTAATAACAAATCAGATGGAAAGTATTATGTCGATATTATTCACGTGTTTTTATAATTCACTATACAATAAACTTTAAATATATAAAAAAAATACATATTTACACAAAACATCACATGCCACAAATAATAATAATAATAATAATAATAATAATAATAATAATAATAATAATAATAAAATAAAAATTAAAAGAAATTAGTAGAAAAGGTTGACTTTGAGAAGTTTTGTTAAAAAAAAATAATAATAATAATAATATACAAAAAGGAAATGAAAAGATGTGTGTATTAGGTAAGGTTGTGTCAAAGTCCAGTAAATCAGAAGTCACGAAGCTCTGCTCTCCGAAAAATTTTAAAATCTTAAAAAAAAATTCCTGCAAAAAGGTAACAAATGAAAACATGATAAAAATTAAACAGAAAATATGAACCGATTATATATATATATATATATATATATATATATATATATATATATATATATATATATATATATATATATATAATATATATATATATATATATTATATATATATATATATATATAAATATATATTATATATATTATATATATATATATAATATATATATATATATATATATATATATATATATATATATATATATATATATATATATATAATATATATATATATATATATATATATATATATATATATATATATAAATATATATAACATGCTAAACCTCTAAATAAAAAATATATATATGATAGTATATATATATTATATATATATATATATATATAATATATATATATATATATATATATATATATATAAAGATTATTATATAATATATATATATATATATATATATATAACCATAAACCACTAGCGCAAATTAAAGCATTAGCATTTATATACGAAGGAGACGTGTATGGCCCCTAAGTATTCAAGCTTTTTATATCGTGTATTATTAAAAAAAATTCTTAAATGCACAAAGAAGAAAAAAAATAAAAACCTATTTAAAAACATCAATCAGGCAGTTCCGATTGCCCATTCAAAAAATTGATAAAAAAAATCGAAAAGCAAATATATTTTGGGGAAATATGATGCATTTGGATAAATAAAAAGTGGGCATTAGTTTCAGCCAACATAGCATACCCATATAATTAAAAAAGTATCATCTTACCCTTAAGTGGGTAGGAAGAATGTATCCACATTTTTTTGCCTCAGGCAATGGGAATTTTGTGGCATCATCTTTGTTTATAACAACCCCAGTGACAGGGTCGAGAATATTTAATGAAATAGAGGTTCGAAGATCATTTACTTGACCTGTAGAAGGACATTTGACGGCTGCGCTTTCATCATCCACAACACCTTGGTCAAGGGCATCAATGAAAGTAATTTTATTTTGGGAATACGGACTCCGAATAGTGAGTGTGTCTGGATCATACAGGTTATATGACAATATGTCAAAAAGTGATAATTTTATTTTAGGTGTCACTATGATGGAATTTTCAATAGCTTTTGAAATGCTATATAATTTGCTCTCCTCTGAATCAATAACATGACCTTTTTCATTACTTATAATCTCTCTCTCTAGAGCTTGGGTCAGATTTAAAAGCTCTTTCTTAGCGGTATCTTTTACATAAGCAGAATCTGGGTCAATAAGTCCTAAACGACAAGCTGAAGAAAAATGGAGGTCTTCTCCTGATACTGGATCTGTGAATTTGGCTGTCAGGGTGTTAAGAGCACCTGAATCAACAGCCCAATCAAAACTAACTGGTTCTCGTAGAAAAATAACAATATTTTCCTCAAATAATATGCATAAATTCTTTAATTTCCCTACCGATGAATCAAATATTGCCTTCTTTTTTACATCTATTAAACCTTTCTCGATCGCTTCTTTTAAAGTCATGTACTTCTTTGTTACAGGATCTTTAACAACGGCAGAACTAGGATCTAGTAATTCATTTTTAATAGCATCTTCTAAAGAATATTTTACAAAGTTCTTTGGGTCTGTATAGACGCCCGTATCTAAGTCTAATGAACCTCTTGCTACAGCTTCTTTAAAAGTTATAGGATAATCTACAGTTATCAGAATTTTATTTTGAAAAGCCACGGGCAAAGAATGCCTTTGTTTTGTTTTTGGATCAGTCACCATTGCAGTTTTTATATCAATATAACATTCATTTATAGCAGTTCTCAAACGTTTTAGAGATTCATCAATTGGATTCCTTAGAGCAGTTGTATTCGCTTCAATAAATCCATACTCTATAGCCTCTAATATATTAAGTTTGTCTCCCACTAAGGGTTCTAAAAATAGACTTTTCTTGTCATCAAATAAATTCAAGGCAAGAGCTTTTTCCAAAGATAAAGGTCTTTCGGCTGGTAAAATAAGATGTCGATCAACAGCTATTCTAAGATCAATGATATCTTTATTCGGATATACGTACATTCCATTTTTGTCAATAAGTCCTTTTTCTATTGCTTCTAAAAGATTGCAGAATACAAACTGATCAGAAAATTTAACAATTGATTTCCCAGCATCCAAAAGGCGACGATCAACAGCTTCTTCAATCGAAATTGGCGATTCGACATGAGAAAAAGAAAACATTCCCGTTTTACTGTTGTACCTTCCGGAAACAATCGCATCATACAGATTGAAAGGTCTTATTTCTAGCACAGGATCACTTGAGAAATCTACTTGGCCACGAGACAAAATATTTCCGCTTATTTCTTTTTCAAAAGGAGGATCATCGTTTATTGAGGAAGATTTCTCTTTGGATAGTTCTCCAACTGAAGATATCATATCTTTAATGGCCATGCCAACCAAAACTGGAGCTCCAACAACCGCTAGTAAGCCCAATTTTACAGCATCCTTTACTTTGATTTTAGATCCATCTTCTTTCTTAACGATTTCGCCCGATATGGGATCTATCATTCCTTTATCTATTGCCTCTCTAGCTGACAGAGCTTTATTAATTTGGGAATCATAAATCAACGACTCATTATCAATCAAACTAACATCAAGAGCTTCTTCAAACGTTAATAGTTTACCTGAAGAAGGATCTTTAAACTTTCCACTATCTTCATCGAATATGGTATTGAAGGCTTCTACAATATTTAGATGATCTAATTTTGGATCAACGTTCTCTTCCACTTCTGTAGGAAGAATTACTCCACTTTGAATGGCTTTAGAAATTGTTAGTTTTTCTTGGGTTTTAGGGTCCGTGTATGCTCCATCTATTAAGTCAATTAGTCCTTCTTCTAGTGCTGTTCGGAAATTAATTTCTTCAACTGGAGAGGGAGATTTCTTTCCTTCCACCTTATTTTCTTCAGAAAAAGAATCGATTACTACTTCAAATTTATCAGGCAAAACTTTTGATGATGGTGAGAGTTCTGAGTCACTTATAATACCTCTGGATTCGGCTTCTTCTATGCTCAAAACTGATCCATCTGGGTCTTCTACTTCCTTTATTGGTTTTAAGTTGAATTCATGAGAAATAGAAATTGGGGTTTCTTCTACTATTACTACCGCTGAACATAGATCTACTTCCTTTTCAATAATGTCATCTGCATATTTCCTCGATATACTTTCGCTTTCTAACTCTCTCACATCAGGTACTATTTCATCTGGATATTCAATTTTGGTGGGTATTATATCCTTTTCCTTTTTGGCGAGTATTGCTATATCTTCCGGAATTTTCGGAAAATAGGTTACCTTCGCCTCAATTATACTGCTAATTTCATTACTTTCCTTTTCTATAATTTCAGATAAGTTGTCCGTTACTGTCTGAGGAAGTAAATCTGTATCAAATTCGCTCATTCGCCCGATGCTTGACCTTTCATTAGTTTGTATTTCTATTTCATCAAAAACTTTAACATTCGATACATCAACAACGTCCTTAAGTTCTTCTGAATGTTCTTTTGGGATATTTATATCTTCGAGAGCAGAAGAGGGTATATCTGTAACTGCTAAAAGTGTTTGCTCTTCCTCGAATTGGGATAGTGGTTCATATTCTTTGGCTCTTCGTTCTTCAATCAATTTTTTAACAGCCATGCCAGCTAAAACTGGAGCTCCAACAACCGCTAGCAATCCTAATTTTACAGCATCCTTTACTTTGATTTTAGATCCATCTTCTTTCTTAACGATTTCGCCTGATTTGGGATCTATGATTCCTTTATCTATTGCCTCTCTAGCTGACACAGCTTTATTACTTTGGGAATCATAAACCAGCGACTCATTATCAATCAAACTAACATCAAGTGCCTCTTCAAGCGTTAATAGATTACCTGAAGAAGGATCTTTAAACTTTCCACTATCTTCATCGAATAGGGTATTGAAGGCGTCTACAACATTGAGATGACCCGAATTGGGATCTAATTCTACCACCGTTTCTGAAGGAAGAATAATTCCAGTTTGGATGGTTTCTGATATTGGGATTTTAATTTGGGTTTTGGGATCTGTATATGTTCCATCCGTAAAGTTTATCAGTCCTTCTTCTATTGCTGTTCGAAAGCTCTTGGTTTCATCAGGTGACAGAGACTTCACTTTTTTTGCAATATCTGCTTTAGAAGGATAACTACTAATTACTTCCGATCTATCCGATAGGTTTCTTGGTGATTCTGCATTATCTTCAATGTCATATGACTTAGCTTCTTCAATACTTGAAACTGAACCATCAAGGAACTCCACCTCCTCTCCTGATTTAATATTATATTCTGGAAGACTAACGTCTATACTTACTTCATCTACTTCTATAGGTTTAATCATTCTTTCTTTAGAATCTGGCTCATCATTCAGAGTGCCTTCTCCAGGATAATCATTTAAAATTTCCTTCACATCAACTGTTTCATCTTGGTTTTTAATAGCATTTTCATTGTCTTTAGCATCTATTAGTGTATCACTTTCCTTACTGTATAGAGAAAGATCTTCAGAGAGTCTCAATTTCTCAACAATGTCTCTATCTACATCCAAACTTTTCCTCAAAGCAGAATGTTCGAAATTTGATGAACAAGGTATGTCCTTAGTTACTTCAAAATAGTCTTCAGACTTGTGCACATCTTCAGAAGGTAAGGGAGGAATCTCTGATATATTCAATCTCTGGTGTTCTTTAATCTGATGAGGTGGTATATCTTTCTTTTCTCGTCCCTCAATTAATTTTTTAACAGCCATGCCAGCTAAAACCGGAGCTCCCAAAACAGCTAGTAATCCTAATTTTACAGCATCCTTTACTTTGATTTTAGATCCATCTTCTTTCTTAACGATTTCGCCTGATTTTGGATCTATGATTCCTTTATCTATTGCCTCTCTAGCTGACACAGCTTTATTACTTTGAGAATCATAAATCAGCGAATCATTATCAATCAAACTAACATCAAGAGCTTCTTCAAACGTTAATAGTTTACCTGAAGAAGGATCTTTAAACTTTCCACTATCTTCATCGAATACGGTATTGAAGGCTTCTACAACATTGAGACATGATATAGAATTTAAATCCTCCTCCATTTTTGATGGAAGAATAATTCCGGTTTGAATGGCTTCGGATATTGGGATTTCTACCAAAGTTTTGGGGTCTGTGTACGTTCCTTTTGTAAAGTCTATTAGATCTTCATTTACTGCTGTTAGAAGGCTCCTAGTTTCAACAGAAGTTTTCGTTTCCAATGCAACATCTACTTCTGAAGGGTAGCTAATTATTTCTTCAGACTGATTTGCCCCATTTTTAAGTGTTCCTGAAGATTCCGGAGTAGCAACACTTTCTGACTTTGCTACTTCTAAGCTCAAAACTGGTAAGACGGGAGAGACTGCTGCTGCTTCTGAGGATTCAATATTTAAACCAGGTTGATTAGAAACTGCTCTTTCTTTTTCCTCTGTAAAATTAATCAACTCTCCTACTGAACTCTGATAATTTTCTTTAGGTTTATCTTCTCCAGAAAATTCCTTTTCGTTAAATCTGGTTTCATCCAAATTACAAATTAATTTAGCCGGATCTTTCACTTCAGACTTTATTATGTCGTCAGCAAGTGACGAAAAACTGCCGGACACTTCAGAGATTAGCGGAGACTGGGAATTCACATTTTCTTTAATTTCATTTAATATACCACCTTCCACCGAGTGAGGAACATTTACAAGGAGTTTCTCTGTTTGTTCTATCTGCATGCCTTCATTATCTGACATTCTCATCTCCATACCTTCATTACCAAACATTCTCACCTCCATACCTTCTTCACCTGACATTCCCATTTCCATACCTTCATCACCTTTTATTCTCATCTCCACATCATGTTTCAAACTTGATAAACCAACATCCTTCTTGACAAGTGAATGATCACTGAAAATTTTAGAATCTTCATCAAAAGAGGTAACCTCTGTTGCAATTAAAGGACTTTGTCCATCTTCAAATTGGGGAAATGGTTTATGGTCTATTTTCCTATCTTCAATTAATTCCTTAACAACCATGCCAGCTAAAACTGGAGCACCCACAACCGCTAGTAATCCCAATTTTACAGCATCTATTATTTTGATTTTAGATCCATCTTCTTTCTTAATGATTTCGCCTGATATGGGATCTATCACTCCTTTATCTATTGCCTCTCTAGTTGACACAGCTTTATTACTTTGGGAATCATAAATCAACGATTCATTATCAATCAAACTAACATCAAGAGCTTCTTCAAACGTTAATAGTTTACCTGAAGAAGGATCTTTAAACTTACCACTATCTTCATCGAATAGGGTATTGAAGGCATCTACAATATTTAGATCTAATTTTGGATCAACGTTCTCTTCCACTTTCTCTTCCAAAACTGGAGCTCCAACAACCGCTAGTAAGCCCAATTTTACAGCATCCTTTACTTTGATTTTAGATCCATCTTCTTTCTTAACGATTTCGCCCGAAATGGGATCTATCATTCCTTTATCTATTGCCTCTCTAGTTGACAGAGCTTTATTACTTTGGGAATCATAAATCAACGACTCATTATCAATCAAACTAACATCAAGAGCTTCTTCAAACGTTAATAGTTTACCTGAAGAAGGATCTTTAAACTTTCCACTATCTTCATCGAATATGGTATTGAAGGCTTCTACAATATTTAGATGATCTAATTTTGGATCAACGTTCTCTTCCACTTCTGTAGGAAGAATTACTCCACTTTGAATGGCTTTAGAAATTGGTAGTTTTTCTTGGCTTTTAGGGTCTGTGTATGTTCCATCTATAAAGTCATTTAGTTCTTCTTCTTCTAGTGCTGTTCGGAAATTAATTTCTTCAACTGGAGAGGGAGATTTCTTTTCTTCCACCTTATTTTCTTCAGAATGGGAACCGATTATTACTTCAAATTTATCAGGCAAAACTTTTGATGATGGTGAGAGCTCTAAGTTGCTTATAATACCTATAGATTCGGCTTTTTCTATGCTCATAATTGATCCATCAGGTAATTTTACTTCTTTTTTTGATTCTAAGTTCTGTTCATGAGGGGCAGAAGTTAAACATGACTTTACTTCCGTTGCAACATTGTCACCCATATAATCTGCCGATTTATCTTTGCTTTCTAACTCTCTCACATCTGGTACTATTTCATCTGAATATTCTATTTTGGTTGGCATTATATCCTTTTCCATTTTGACGGATATTTCAACATCTTCGGGGATTTTTGGAAAGCAGGTCCCTTTCTTATCCTGAAATATATCGCTTAGTTCATTAATTCCCTTTATTTTATTTTCAGATAGTGTCCCAGACTCTTCTGTTTGAGGATGTAAATTTGTATCAAATTCATCTGCTAGCTCATAGTTTGGCCTATAAATTTCACCAGAAACGTTAACATTCAACACATCGACATTGTTTTTAGCTTCTTCTGTAAACATTTTTGAGACATTTATATCATCAAAAGGAATATCTGTAATTGCTATGGGCGCTTGCCCTTCTTCAAAGTGGGGCACTGGTTTATATTCTTTAGTTCTTCCTTCTTCAATCAACTTTTTAACAGCCATACCAGCTAAAATTGGAGCTCCCACAACCGCTAATAATCCCAATTTTACAGCATCCTTTACTTTGATTTTAGATCCATCTTCTTTTTTAACGATTTCGCCTGATTTTGGATCCATCCTTCCTTTATCTATTGCCTCTCTAACTGACACAGCTTCATTACTTTGAGAATCATAAATCAACGACTCTTTATCAATCAAACTAACATCCAGAGCCTCTTCAAACGTTAATAGTTTACCTGAAGAAGGATCTTTAAACTTTTCACTATCTTCATCAAACAGGGTATTGAAGGCTTCTACAACATCGAGAGGACCCAATTTTCGATCAAATCTAGTTTGTGTTTCTGAAGGAAGAATAATTTCAGTTTTTATAGCTTCAGCAATTGGTATTTTTACTCGAGTCCTGGGGTCTGTATAAGTCCCATCTGAAAAGTCTATTTGCCCCATTTCTACTGCCACTCGAAAGCTGTTAGGTTTTTCTGAAGAAATCTTTCCTTCCTTATCGATGTCCGTTTTTGAAGGGTAACTAATTATTTTCTCAGATTTATCTATCATGCCTCCTGACCGCACTGAACTATCAGATTTATCTTTTTCTTCTCCTCGCGATTCCGCTGCATTTTGTTCAGATTCAGTTTTATAAGGTAATTCATAACTTTCAGTTTTTTCACCTGAAGGATGTAGTAACTCGATTTTTTCAAAAATTTGATCCCTTAATATTGGTTTTATTGCTGTACTCTCCTTTACATTATCTTCCTGCATTAAAATGGGAGATTCTAATTCTTCTTCTATTGGAGAAATAGGATGCTTTTCAATCAATGATTTCTGTACGATCAGGTCTTGATTTAGGTGTTCTGGTACTAACCTTTGATCTTGCATATATTCAGGAAGTATCAGTTCATTAATTATAGGCTTTTCATGTAAGATTTCCTCTAATTTATCTACTTTTTCGTCATGGATATTTAAAATATCAAGCCCATCCTTGTCAATAGAATGAGAATCTTGAATGTCCAGCATATCTTCAGTTTTAATAATTAACTTATCAAATGGTTTTATCTGCAATAAGCCTAACGTGATCGCAGTTTCAACTGAATAAGTTTCTCTAGAATTTCGATCATAGTATGTCAATTCTTTATCACTAATAAGATTGTCATTTATGGCTTCAACAATATGAACACTATTTGACGTAATAGGTGCCTCAACTGCAAAAATTAGTTGGTTTTCTATTGCTTTTGATACAGAAAGGACTTCTTTAGTGAAGGGATGTGTCATTTCACATTCTTTTATATTAATTAGCTGCATTTTTAGAAGCTGACAAAAACTTAAAGCTAAAGGGGGAAGCCATGGTATTCTTGGTGAAGGTGGCTGAACAAATAATCCTTTGGATAATGCTTCATTTATATTAATAACAGATTTGTTGAAAGTAACTGTTCCTCTCTCCGTGTCAAGGAGTTCTTTATCAATAGCCTCCTCAAGAGATATTGTACCTATTTCTGGAAAGGTAATACGAGACTGAGGATCTACAATTTCGGATAATATTGCTTCTTTCAATTGAAGAGCCTGCCCACATTCAGGATGTAAAACTAAAAAATTACTGTCGTCTTTGTCATTTACTATTAAACCTTGGGTGTAAATTTCCGGAATGGTTAAACAACGTCCACATGGTACTAATATGTTATTATTGCGGTTTATTATATTTAATTTCCAAGCCTCTTTCAAATTGTGCTCATAACCAGAAACGATATCAGTGATTTTCCCAAAATCTGGTTGGACGTAACCTAAATCAAAAAACTTTTGAAGATCCACTTTTCCTAATCTAACATCTTCAATACGACTTATGTTTTCCAATATTGAAAATGTTTCTTTATCAATAATATTATAACCAAGAGCTTCATTTGGAGTCAATTCTTTCCTTACTACCTTCAAAATTTTCACCTCTTGAAGAGCATTTTCTTCAAATTTATTTTCTTTATCAAACTGTTCTTCTGGAGAGATATCACCATAAGTGTCAATATTAAATTCAGTTACTGCTGATATTGAAGTCTTAATGTGCAAAGAACTTTCTTGAGATTCACTGTCATCTACATTTATTTCTATTTGATCCTCTGATTCAAAGTGTGTCACTGGTTGCCAACCTGATGGCAATGCTTCTGTATGTTCTTCAGATATCAAATTTTCTTCTAAAGCTTTATCAAGTGGGATTTCTGATTTAGATTTTGGATCTATGACATAAATCTCCTTTCTTTCTGCCGCTCTTAAATGTAGAGAATCCATATTTGGAGCCTCAAATGTAACCGATTCTTCAATTGTAATTTCAGTACCCGTTTTTGGATCTTTCTTCCTAATATATTTAATTCCTTTTTTGACTGCTTGGGCTGCAACAATGCCTGCAACAACTGGAGCTCCAACTACAGCGGCCATCCCTATGACACCTATTTTAGCTGCCTTCGATAAAGAAAATTTTTTCCCATGTTGATCTTTATATTCACCTGTACTGTGATCAATAATTCCCTTCTCTATTGCTTCACTAACATTTAACAGGGAATCTGTCTCAGGATCTTTTACCATGATAACATCTGGTTCAATTTTACCATCTTCGATAGCAGCTATAATACTTAATAAAGACTCGTCATCCTGAATAAATTCCCGTTCAATGTCATGGTGAACAATGTTTTTATTTAATATTTCAGAGTGCGACTGTACGTTCTGACATGTAGGTACATAAAATACTTGATCCTCTTCTTCTCCAGCAACCTGAACCTGTAACTGCTCAGGATGACCTTCAACACTAGTAACATACAAACTTTTAGCAGAATCCTTTCGAGGTTTGGCTTGGTCCTCTAGTTTACTAGAACGTTCTTTCATTATTATATATCCTTTCTGTATAGCTTCTTTCATAGTTATTTTTTCTTCAGAGTTTTTTAGTAAGGGATATTTTCCGAATGAGTCTAACAGATTTTTATTCAATGCTTTGGTAATGCTAATAATCTTTCCAGTATTTGGATCAATAACATCTGCAGAATTAGGGTTTATTATTCCTAGTTTAATACATTCCTGGAAGCTGACAAGTCTATCAGTACCTGGAACTACAAAAAGGCCTACGTTTGCAAAATTTACAATGTGAAGGATATGTGGTAAAAGATTCTTTCCTTTTTGGTTTTACGCGCATTATTTTTGTTATTCGGGTTAGATTATCCACATCCTTTTGAGGATAAGGCATTACATGATGATTTAAAGGACTTCCGCTAGTGAGATCTGATTTATGACGTTCGGAGATTTTTTCTTTTGTAAAAGTCCATTGACTTTTCTTTCCCTTTATCCGATGATTGATGATTTTAACAATTTACCATAATTATAGCCGTTTTCGTTTTTTGCTTTTGTGCCTACAAAACGTAAGAAATGCTCTAGTTTGCGTCCGTTTTTGTCAAACTTTGCGCAAAATCGTAAAAAATGCTCACCAAACGTAAGGAATTTACTTAATTCTGTAAGGTTGTTATTTCCCGCTACCGACTTTAGGACGTAAGCTTGCCAACAAACAAGATGGCGGTAAGTAGGTTTGTTTGAATGATGAATGCTCTTCATTGAATGAACCATTGAACTAATTTCTTCCTAAAGGAGATGAAATCTCCATTGATCAATTCTTTTAAATACCAACCAAACCATATTTATTTTATTTGTTTATTCCAAAATCATGGCCCATCACAACAGCTGATTCCAATTCCTTCATTTGAAACAAAAAGCAAACCTACAAGAAATTGTAGGTTGGTTGCTATGCACCTAAATTACTAAAACTGTGTAAGTATTTTACTGAGTGTAAGCACAGCTGACAAAAAAAGAATGGTGTAATTGTTCACCAGAGGGTCACCCCAGATTTTTCTGCAAATCGATACGAAAATATTAATGAAGAATAGTGAAAACCAAAGAAATGCTTTTAGGAAAGTACAGCCTTCTCAAAGCTGTTAAAAATCCCATAGACTTCAATATTGATCGATCCAGGTTAGGTCTCGTAGTAAGGTTATGATAAGTTTGTTAGGTATACACAGAGAAAATCCATGTATACTTAACAAATCTAATTACACCTGAATCCAGGATGGCCCTAAACGAGCACGAGGCCCACTCATTTTTTATTATTATAAGAAAGTCTATGTGGGAAAATTTTTAACCAGAGAGTAGCTGTGTTTCCTAAAGAGACTGCCAATTTTTATTTTCACTATTCTTCATTACTATTTTTTTAGAGTATATCCCCAGATTGCAATTTTTGTTTTTTTTTTAATAACAAACCCTGGGGTTTTTTACAACTGAGAGGCTGTAACTTTTTTTTCCCAAAGAGACTGCCATTGATTTTCGTTTTCACCATTCTTTATTATTATTTTTTAGAGTATATCCCAGATTTTCTCATAAACAAAAGAACCCTCTGGGGTAAATAACAAGAATGTTTACGATTATATGGCTCAAGAGCTGCAACCAGCAGAAGATTTAAAAAAAAAAATCTAACCCAAACTCTTTTGAGAGCTCATGAAGGTTCACTCTTAGACCATTTTTGTTTATTGTCATTTATGTTTACGCTTAGCAATAGAAAATGACACAATAAGCCTTACATAGACAGTAAACAAGATCTATATATATATAAATTTATTGTTTACAAAAGTAATTTTCCTTTGAAAGTTATTCTAATCCTAATAAAAATCACAGGGGATATACCTAAAAAATAATGAAGAATATAAAATAAATGGCAGTTTCTTTAGGAAAAAGTTATAACCCTCAAAGTTGTTAAACTTCTCATAGATTTTCTTCATTTTTGATCCATCCTGGTCTCATTCAGGCTCATTCTCAGGTTATGTTATGTTTTTGTTAGGCATAATAATTTAGAGAAAATCTATGTATACTTTAACAAATCCTATCATAACCTGAACTAGATGGCCCTAACATGAGTGGCTCCACTAATTTTTTTTTAGAAGAAAGTTCTCTTATAGTAGCTTCTGTAACTTTGAGAGGTCTGTAACTCCTTTTTTTCCCAAAGACTTCAAATCATTTGCATTTCTTTATAAGCCTATTATTATTTTTTAGAGTATATTTTATGATTTAAATATCTTTTTTTTTTTTTTATAAGAAAATTCTATGGGATTTTTAATAACTATTTTTTCCTAAAAGACCATATTTATTTTTTTATTCTTTTCATTACCATTATTTTAGAGTGATATCCCAGATTTAATAAAAATCGGGGTGAAGCTCCTCTGCGCTATTATTACATAATTGGAATCTTGCTTTCAAGGTATTTGGCCCCACCAATTTGAAATAAACAAATAAAAAATAAATATTTATAGCATATTACGGTTAGCCTTCGTGAAGAGCCACAATCCATATCTCAAAACTACAACAGCTATTGGGAAAAGGACATTGCTAACCTATAAAATTTTTACAGAGAAACCTAACATATGTCTCGAAACTACAAAAGCCACAGTGACTTGTCTGGAAAATGTAAAAAAAAATTAAATATAAAAATTACTATTATAATCTTCTCATAGTATAAATATATTATTTGTAAAGGTACACAATTTAGGGGGGCTCGAGTCAGGGGAACAAGCAGGCCTACCTCAGAGGAGGGGGCGGAGGGAACCGCGACACCTGGGCCACCAAAGAGCGGGTTCCGAGACTTCGGAGGGGGAATTAGTCCACCGTAGTTCCCTGAAGGTCAGAGAGACCCCACTCTGCCATCAGCAGACACCCTTTGGGCAGAAGTTGCAAAAAAGCAAAATTTAATAGAAAGTCTATTTATTTTAACGAGTAACCAATAAAAGGTCTCTAAATAGGCCTTCTAATCATATTACTATAATTATTAACAATAATTTTTTTATTTTTTTATTTTTTTACATTCTTTCCCACAGGTACCCCACGAGGATTCCAAAATATTCCTGTGTGTAGTTATTGTAGTTTTGAGATATACATATATATATATATATATATATATTTTTTTTTTTTTTTTTTTGCATTTTCCTCGCACTAAATTGGACCAGCATTCCAGCAATGTTTTCCTTTTTCTGGTTGCTGTAGTTTTTGAGATATGGATTGTGGCTCCTCTAGAGGCTGACCGTATATTACATATAATTAATCAACTATTGTGATGGAGTTTATCAATTTAAAAGAAATTAGATTTTGAATGAAGCATTCATCAATTCAAACGGACTTATACCGCCTTTTTTTTTTTTTTTTTTTTTTTAACATTTTTTTCATTTCTCCTTGATGCAACACTATTTCATGTAGGCAACCTTATAGAATCAGCGTGAAATTCTTACATTTGGTTAGCATTTATTATTATTTCTTTGCACTGTTTGAAAACAAATCCGCAACCCGAGTATTTACGTTTCTCAAATAAGTGTAAATGTGTAAATGCAAAAGCTTTTACTCAAAGATTTTTATCTTTCAAGATTACAATTCTCTTGAAAAGTAGTAAAGTATTTGTTTTCAGAAACAAGAACATTAAGAATATTAGAAATAATATATATTATACCTCTATAGACAATAAGAAGCCACATGGGCCTATCAAGATCGTCCCAGTTATCAGCCAATTGTTTTTAACACTTTTCCATTTGTCAGTTTGTATAGTTAATTCAGTTATTGCCTACCTAAAGGGGAGCAATGGCAAGATGAGTATTTTTGCCTGAATCCTTGATGGCAAATCCAAGACCTGGCTGGAGGGCTAAGAGTATTAAATGTTGGGTAATAGAATTGTGCTCGTGAAGAAGAGGATTTTTAGTCTTTGCTTCCAGGGGATGAGAATTTGTGAGACAAGGTGGGTTGGGATATGGGTTTTATGATAGACTGACTCCCTACCATCTATGGTGGTGTGGGAGATGGGGAGTGAGATGGGAGGTTTCCATCGTGTGTTGATTGGGGTGCTATGGTCCTGTAGATAATTTCTGAGGCTGTGAGAGATTTATAATTTATTTGTGTTGAATTTGAGAGTGCTGGGAACCATGCCAGAGTCATAGCTTAGGTTTGTTCTAGCAAAGTTTTTTATAGGTAGAAAAGTGAGTGCAAAAGCCTCTCCTATCGCGATGTGTATTTTTGAATGGGTTGTTTAGTTTTCTCAAGTGAGTTGCAGAAGTGATTATCGATGGAGAACGTCATATGAGTGTCGTAGGTAAGTCCTAATATTTTTAGGGTTTTGTTTAATGGAAGGAGGTTAGTTGTTCAGGGTGATTAAGTGGGATGAGGGGAGGATTGATGAAGGTCAGTGGTTAAAAGGGTGATGGAGGACTTAAGGGGGAATGCGGTCATTCTGTTGGAGATTAACCAATTTTCTAATAAATGTAGATATCTTGGGTATGTTGTGTGACTATGTTTACGTCTGGTGTTGGGAAATAAGATTGATTTCATTTGCATAAAGGCAATAAGTTTGTGGGTTAGTAAGATCTGCTGTAGAAAAAGTGTTGAATGTAAAAAATGGAGAGAATGGTTCTGTGGGACGCCGTTTTGTAATTTGATAGAATGGGAGAGGTTGTTTTGCATAAGCACTCTTGTAGCAAAACAGCTGGGTGAGGAAATTTTTTGTCATTATTTTCTAGGGGGGAGTGGAAGATTTTTTGAATAAGGATGTGTGTAACGGTACCGCTTATTTGCGTCTACGTTGAGTAAGATCAAAGAAGGTGATTGGTTGGTATCATTAATGATGCGTGAGGAGGTGAGGGCTGGTTGTAGAATGATTGGTTTGAACCATGCTGGAAGTCTGGGGAGAGGAATGGATTGGGAAATTTTATTTAATATTTCTCTGTACAATTTACTGATGGAGCAAAGCAGAGAAATTGTGCATAGAGGGGATAAATTTTTTTTTTGGTTTGAGGCTTGTATTTATGTATGCTTTGTTTCAGATTAGGAATGTAGTTAAGTTGCCAAGATTTGTTGAAGATGTTTGTGATTAGAGGATTGCTTTTCTCCAAGGTGTTTTATGTGCAGGTTGGATATGGAGTCTGGGCCTGTTGCTGTTGAATTTTTGAGGGTTTTAATGGCTTGTTATCAAGTGTTGTTGTGGAATGGGGTGGAGTGCCGTGGCCCACTGAGTTTGAATTGTTTTTTTGTCGTTATCGGGTGTGTTGGTTTTACGGGAAATGTTAGCGTAATGTTTAGTGGGCATACAGTCTGATTTATGTTTTGGGGGAAGGCTGTGAGGAACATTGCAAAGATGATCCATGGACAGGGGGTTGTTTCCTGGGTAGAGCTGTTTTAATTTTTTGATGACTTGCCAGGTTTTCTTATTGTCTATGCGTGAGATGTTTTGTTGTAAGTATTCAGAAAACTTATTTGTAGTGTTGGTGGTTATGAGGTTAGAGATTTGGGTGTTTAGGTTTGTTATTTGGTTAGAAATGTGTGGGGTATAAGGATTGAGTTTTCGGAGGGAGTTTCTTTGTTTAATGAGTTGGCTGATATTGGGGTTGTATGATTTTCTGTGGCCTTTGGGTATATAAAGGTTTGCAGATTTGATGATTGTATTGTTTAAGTGAGTGATGGAGGTGTGAAGGGATGTTGTATCGTGGATTTGTATTGGGTTAATGTGGGTTTCGATATAGTTAGTATATGCTGGCCAGTTTGCTTTTTTAAGTTGTAGTTTTTTTTTGGGGGGATTGTTGGGGGGAGTTTAGAGAAATAAGAATAGGAAGGTGGTCCGATTGTAGGTCAGTAATAGTGTCCCATGTTAGTAAGTGGTGTAGGGAGGGGGAACAGAATGTAACGTCTGGGGAAGTAGGGGATTGGTTGACTTGGGGAGGGATTCGGGTGGGGAGGTTTTTGGAATTAAGGATATTTAGGGATTCTAATTCGTTAAGTATGCCCCCTGGGCCTATGGTAGTCCTTATACCAGGTAAAGTGGGCGGCACAAAATCACCTCTGAGGATGAGATTTGGGTATGTGGATAAAATTGTTAGTGGGGGGGATTTGGGGAGGTGGGGTGGCGAATGTAGAGATTGAAGATGTTATAGGTGGTCTTGTTCAGGAGGATGGAGCAGGATTGGGATTTTATTAGTGCGTTTGGAAACAAAATGGAGGTGTCGGAAGTTGTGTTGTGGTAAGTAATGTTGTAATGGATCAGTGTTAAGAAGGAGTGTTGAGGTGGGTGGGAGGGGAAGTAGATGGCGTCAAAACCATAGAGCGTGGGGAGTGGGGTGTTTTGGGGAAGGGAGGCTTCTTGTATGATTGCTATATGGATGTTGTATTTTTTGAGGAAATGGTTAGGCCATTGATATTTAATTGTAATATATTGAGTGTTAGTTAGTTTTGGAAGGTGATTGAATAGTAGTGGAGGGTTGCAAATTGCACAGGAGAAGCCTGAGTTATTTCTGGGGAGGTTTTGCAATGGGGTGCAGGTTAGGTGAATCCATTTGAAACAACTTTCACATTGAATGCTATTTAGTCCGACTAGTAGTCTAAGGGGACTTGGGTTTTTCTCGACATCACCCGACCGAAGGAGAAGCAGTCCCATCACTAGGAAAAAAGAAATAGCTAGAAAAGAGACAGGAGTATTGTTGGAAAGGATGTGAGACAAAGGTATCAGAAAACAAAGTTATATATACGACCTGTGGGCCCGGCGTCCGCCTGGCTCCTATTGGCAATGACCCTGGTGTGGAGTGTGGGGAAGTTGAGTGCTCTGCTGCCTGGGCAGAAGTCTGCCTTTTAGTGCCCCTGCCCTGAGCCAGGTAACGGTTTCGCCACTGTGCTGAAGGTGACACCCACTGAAACCTTTTTTCCATTATCAGAAAGAGGGGTCAAAATTGGCAAAATTTAAAATTCTCTCAACTAATGGATGAGTTAAATAATTTTTTATTTAAAGCCATTTTTAATGTACCTAATTTGACTATGGAATGTTTCATGCTGACTGTTTCAAATAGAATATGGTACTGCCCAGATTAAATGAATATTAGGACATTAGGAATATAGAGACAGTATGCCACATGGGCCTATCGAGACTGCCCCAGTCAACCCACTAACCAAACATGTCTATGCAAATCCACAAAGCACCCTAGGCTTGTCAGTTTGTTAAAATTCACAACCACCACTTTGGCTTAGTCAAACTAATGATATATAAATATGATACCCAAACTATCCATACTGTATTAATATCTACAGGGTCACACACGCCAATTCATAACAATAACCGGTTGGCAACTAAAAACCCGCCATTTTCACAATATATTATATATGATACTCAACCCATCCATAAACGAATTTAACCCTTTCTTAAATGTTGCACAATCGAGTCACACCCAACAACCTCCTCTGGCAGACTATTCCAAAAATTTAACAACCCTTATTACTGACGCATGCTTTATCAAGATGCAGATGCTTTTAGACTTTTCTTATTATGCCCTGGTCACCTGTTGCTCCATGTTCTACTATGAAAAATTTATTATTCCTTTATTATCAAAAGATGTAAATATTTTGTAGATTTGGATCATGTCCCCTCTGAGAATCGCCTTTCTACAGAAACATTCCTAACCCTTTCAGCCTCTCCTCATAGCCTTATTCTCAAACCCAGAAATCATCCCTGTTACTCTACTTTGCACTCTCTCTCTAGCATATCTAAGCCTTTCTTTAAATAAGGGGCCACTTGTGCACAATACTCTTATTACTGGCCTAACATAGCTATTATACAGTTTACTTATTACTTCCTGGCTCTTGTAAAACATTGCGATTTATTATGCCCAGTATCTTTCATATTAGCTTTATTTCTTAGGCTTCCAAACATTGGGATTAGTTACTCTCACCAATAAGCCATAATCACACCTCCCAAATCTTTTCTTGGTCCATAGACCAGCTACCCCCATTCATCGTAGAAGTAAAACTTTTATTTAAATCTAGGTGAAGAACCCCATGACTTATTATTAAAATTCATTTTTGCCACTTGCTCTGCCCACCCAAGAAGTTATCAAGATCATTTTGGAATCTTTATATCCTTTTCA
>JABUQX010081897.1:25000-28324 GCA_015478945.1 Trachelipus rathkii
CCGAGGCTTTTCTTGCTTCTTCTGGCCATATTCAGTGGCCAGACACACATTGCGTATCAAACCCCGCCCCACTTCCCCACCCCTGCCACTACCCGCCACCAAGAGGTCGTTCCCAGGTACTTCGACGAGCAAAGCGGAACTTTCAATAAGAAAGTGCGCTGACCTTCTTAGTTCTCCTACTGACAAATGCCAAAAATATCTCTCTAAATAACTTCTGTAAATCATTCTTTTTCCTCCTCTTATTCGCCTATTTGTTCCTGTTGCTAATACTCAGAACTGAAGGCTAATCTTTTCCTATTTCTTCTAACCAAAATCTATGGTGTGACGTATTCTTAAGTATTCCTCTTCCTCCTCCCTCTCCTCCTTTCTAGCATTTCTCTTCCTCCTCCTTTTCCTCTCAGATGTCCCATGCCTTTACCTGAGTATTACATTTGATCGGGTGCATGGGCTCCTGAATCTATGCAGAACGCTAGAAAGGTGGTGGCCCGGATGGGCAATCCTCCCAGAGTTTTTGAGGAAGTGTGTGCTTCCGTGCTGACCCGCCCTCGTTCAACTATATTCTGCTCAATAGCAATTTTCCTCAGTGCTGGGAAGTGCTATGCATATGTCCAACCTGACTAAAAAGGAAGCTTGTATCCTTCTAACTATCGCCCTATAGTCTAACTTGTATTTTATCTAAGATCTTTGAAACCCTTTCTCAACTCTCTAATTCTTAGACCATCTGGAATCTCATTCTTTTCTTTCCGATCGCCTTTCGGCGCTCGAGGTCTACTAACGATATACTTTCCTATTTAACAGATTTATGGTTTCCGCCATTAGGAACTACGGGAGACTGCGTGGTGGCGCTCGACATATCCAAAGCATTTGACCGGGTATGGCACGCACCACTGCTCTCCAAGCTCCCCTTGGGTTTCCTTCTCTTGCTTGCTTATGTCTAGCTTTCTTTCAAATCGCCCAATATCGGCTATTGTTGGTGACTTTCCTTTTTCTAGTCAATAGTGGTGTTCCTCGTGGTTCTGTATTATCTCCTACTTTATTCCCTCAGCTTTTCATTAATGATCTTCTCTGTCTAATATCTGCTAACTCTATCCACTCATATGCCGATGTCTCGACCCTTCATTCTTCAGCACATTTCAATTCTTACCTCCTTTCTACTCCCTCTTTTACTTTTAGAATTGCCTCTCGCCTTAATCTTTCCTGATTCTATTCTTCGCTTGATCTGGGATATAGAAATTTCCGGGTGTAATGTCTCAACCTTTTGCAGAAGAGAATTTTTTAAAGAACTTCTGCAAATCTCTCTCCTTTTAAGACACTTAACTTTCTTATCTCCTTTCAACGGCTCTCGTCTCTCCTGTTGGACAATATAAACATCCTTCACCTTAACAAACAAAAAATGTCTTGGAAACCTACCCACAACGGTTGCTAGTGCGGCCCTCAAAGAAATAGAGTTCGGTTTAGACTGGGGACCTTTTTTCTTCTAGTTACTTCCAAAGTACGTGTCTCATCTAGTTCCATGGAGTACTGCTCATATCTGGGGTTTGCCTCACCCGGCTGGATAGGGTCAGTCAAAGGTCAAAAAGGGATTATGTAAACTGTCCGGTCTCTCTTGATAGTTCACTTGACTCCTCTACTTTTGTGGCGCGATATTGGTCCTTTTACCTCTTTTTCTATAAGGCACCAGAGAGCGACAAGTGCCCGAGTGGAACTTTCCACTCTGTGTAACACTACCTTTACGACGCCCCTGTAGCAATAAGGGGGTGCTTGTGCTTGCACAATGGTAGCGCCTCCTCTTTGTAGGGGTTGATATTAGTAACTCCAGACTAGTTCGTTGCGGTGCTTCCTTCTTTCCTGCCACCTCTGTTCTGTGGCGTTCTCTTCCATCTTCTGTGTTTCCTACTCAATTTAATCTCCCTCACTTTAAATTCTTTTTGAGAAGTTCAACACCCTCCTTGAATATGGTTCTGCCCGTGAGCTGTGGTGACAACTATAAAAAAATAAATAAAAGGTTCTAATAATGCATTCATTAAGCTAGCTGAAACCCTTTTTCCACAAGAATGGCATTCTGACGGTGAACCACTTCCCTAGAATGTGCATTTAAATAAGCAATGTAACCGGAGGAGCTTGCTCGATGACAAAAAAAAAAGATTCACAGAAGTGAAGCCAACAAATCTTTACGTCACAACCCCCTGTCAACAGTACCTGATAGTGACGATGGTTTTCAACAAATAAAACTCTGCATTAAAGACGAGAATATTGATATGTTAGACTTTTGACAACTCATGGGCTGAAATTGCATTGACATCTCATTCACCTTCAAAGGAATCACACCATGGAACCTCATCGAAAAAACTGAAGAGATATATCAGGAGCAAAGATAATTCATTTGAAAATCTGTGAAAGATAAGATGAGGCTCTACGAAAACACATGGAGATGTTGCCAACAGAAGAGAATCCTTTTCATGTGGTGGCATGAAAATGGGGCAAGGTTTCCATTATTATCAGTGTTTAGCAATATTTATTGCCACTTACTAGTCGAGAGCGAGTATATTTTTAGTGTAGGTGGAAATGTAAACACTCCAAAAAGGAACAGGCCTCTCGCTGTGATACTTGTTTAATGTTTTTGCATCTCAATTTGAGAATTTTTGAATTTGAGTATTGAATGATACTTCCATCTTTATCTAAAAGGAGCACCCCGTATGGTTAGTTTTTGTCAGTTTTGTTGGGAGTACAAGTTTTTTTTATTTGTCTTCTTTTCAAAGATTAATTGAGGCCCTTCTTTCATTATTTTTACTTTTTATATTATAGCTAGTTAAAGAATCTTCTTGTAAATTGTAATCGTTAAAACATTAAAGCTAGTAGCTAAACTTTGTTAATACTTATTGGAAAATGGAAATGGAATATTTTTGAATAAACACAAACATAAAAAGTTATAATATTATATTGCATTTATTATTCCTTAGTTTTAATTTGTAACATCCATATACTCGTGCAAGCCTCCTCCAAATATGTTATCAGACTCTAACTCTTCGTTGTACAGGGAATGCAATCCTGAGTTGCCTTGCAGTACACAAATGTTCTATCTTATTTTCGTGTATTTATTATATTAATTGAAGTATCGGTATCGGTATCGATCGTATTATCTTCGAATATATATATATATAGATATAGATATAAAAATATATATATCGAGTACAAATATATATATATATATATATATATATATATATATATATATATATATATATATATATATATATATACCGGGTATATATATATATATATGTTATTAGCATATATATATATATATAGCCTTGGAAGCGGCGT
>JABUQX010081898.1:0-2500 GCA_015478945.1 Trachelipus rathkii
TTGATTGTCTAGATTTTCCTCTTACCTGATTAGCTCATTCTTTATTCTCCTATTAGTTTCCAGATTTATTATACTGTTGGTATCTTCGAACCTCTTGAACCAATTACTTATCCTTAATTTTATCTCTAATCTCCCTACTCTACCAATTTAGCTTTCTGTTCTTTGCCCTGATTGCTCTGACTGAATTTTATTTAAGATAAACTTGAATGTATCCCACATTTGAAAATGAGTTTTGTCCTCAAATTCTTCTTCCCAATCAATAGATCCAAGCATGTTTCTGAATTTATCAAAGTTGTATTTTTAAAGAAAAACTTTTACCTTGTTATTTACTAACTGTGGTTTAACTACATTAAAATTGAACATTATAATATTATGATCACTGTTTCCAAAGTTTTGAACTGTAACATTAATAAATAATCAAAGAGTTGTCATTTACAAATACCGTATTTGTAAATTTGTTAATATGTATATTATTCTTCCTTGAACTTCTTTTTTAAATCTTTTTTACATTTTTATTTCTTAGAAATTATTAGTTTCAAGTCCTTTTGTAATATACACCAGAATGTGTAATAGAATAGGATTGTTGCACCAGTTAAATTAGTTGCACATACTATTGACCTGATTGATTCTTTGCATGCAAATCTAATTAGCAACTAATTTGCAAAATACATTGCAAGAAAAAGTTGTCCAAAAATTTCTGGCACATGTTACTTATTGTTGGACTGGGATAAATACAGAGTCCGAATCCGAGACAGCTAAAACCATACCCAACAATTACTGTCAACAGTACCAACCACCAACTGGCACCACACCCCCCCCCCAATACTTAAACAAAACATTACCATACCTTCAACAACACATCCCAAAATCCTCGGAGTAACACCTGACACGAATCTCACCTCACAAAACACATATATAACCATATAATTTCATCTGCAAACAAGAAATTGAACATATTAAGAACCATCGCTGGCACAGGCTTTACAATCAACAAACTGACATCCACCACCATATACAAACAATACATTGGTCCAACTCTAAACTATGCCCCTCCAACTTCACACCCACTACTGACTGAAAACGATATAAAGAAAGTCCAAATGACACAAAACAAAGCAGTGAGAATCATAAACAGAATGTAAATCAATAACACCTGCAAGAAGAAACCAAAATACTACCCATAGACACACACACCTGGACATGATAGGCACATAACTTTACCAAAACTCAAACACCCCAACACTCATGCCACATTGGCCTCTCTAACCTCATGCACCACAGACTCAAACAATCTCCTTCTTCAGCAGCTCTATATTACAAACAAATTCTGAAGAACATTCCACCTCCACCAAACAAATCCACATGACACTAAAAGAAAACTAAGACGCAGACCACCAAACAACTTTTTAAAAAACATCCACCAAAAATAGCTCCAGAATTCAACTAACTACGAAGAACCAATCAGTCATCCATGTCCAAGTTAAGATGTGGCTACCACACTAACTTACTATATTACAAGCACAGATTCAACCTCAACCAAAACACCACAAATATCTGTTAAAATTGTAACCAGGTCCTGGAGAACACACTCACTTTTTCTCTTCTGTCTATCTAACTCTCAACCCAGAACAATCTGGAACATTTCATCTATGGAAGGTCTCTGGAGGAAGCCAGTTCCATCGGGGGGGGGGTATTTGGAGCATATTGGCCCCTCCCATGATGGGTAGTCAGGACAGATGGTAAGGTATAAAGTAAGATATATTATATATATATATATATATATATTAATAGTTAAAACGGGGCAATTCGTCATTGGAGGCAATTCGGACCATGTGGTTTGTGGGCAATTCGTCCAGTGGCTTCAAAATAGCTATACGATGAAAAATATATCTTTAAACCTACAATTTAATTGTTTTTTTATTTTCTTAGGTATTAATTTTTTATGAAACCTTTAATTTAAGTCCATTAATTTGTGATTTTTTTTTTTTCTGAGCACTATAAAAACAATCGCGTAAATTTTAGGCTTTATTGCTAAGGAATACATACAGGTCAAAAATTAATCTACTTACATTTTGGCTACCAAGATACAGTACTTAAAAACTAGTTCAAACCTTAATGCAATCGTTGGAGACATTCAAGAGTAGCTAAATATGTTTTATTATAAAAATTGTAACATTGGGCAATTCGGTCCAGGTTAAAAAATTTGCGTGGGCAATTCGGTCCACATTGAAATCATCATGGAAATTAAATTTATTTAAATACTTTTTATTTAAAAAAATAACACAATATTAATTTTTTAAAATAATTTACACTGTTTACAGCAAGATAGGTAGGTAAAATTTTTCAACATAGGCCTAATTAATTGTACAATATTTTTTCAGCAGATGGTTCACACTTACGCAAAAGTAACCACGGCAGGGATACTCTGCTGATGGTTGTTGCCAGACCCTTAAGCAGTTTCGTTCTTTGCATTGTTCTTACGAAACGTAATATGCCTAAA
>JABUQX010081898.1:10000-30000 GCA_015478945.1 Trachelipus rathkii
CAATGAGTGCGTTAGTGACTGAAGACTGATTGTACGCTGGGGTCCCGCGTGAAGAAGAACAAGGTTCGTTTAGTAGCGGTAGAGGATGTGTGATCAAATCTTTCACATTGAAACAAAAATGATTGGAGAAAATGAGTGAAGAAGAAGAAGAAATTGTATTTGTTTATTGTATTTGCAAGCAGGTGTATGATAGGAGATTAATAGGGAAGCTCGTATGGCAGGTGTTAGTTGATATTTGGTGTTGGATGGTAGGTGTCTGAATGATATCAAAGTATGTATGACAATTGTGAAGCAATGGTGTTAAGAATAAAAGTGAGGTTGGAAAGTGATTGGTTATTATTGAATAGTCAGAGTGAGGCAGGGGATGGTGTCATGTTTCCGTTGGTTATCCAATTGTAGAGGATTGGGTTTAAAAGGAATTAGCATGGTGGGGGGTGGCAGGGAAGGTGTTAAATGATGGAGAATGGAAGACTGTGGAGGGGCCCTGCTTATTGAATGCTGATAATTTGTCTTTTGTGGTGAATCTGAAGAGAGTTGCAGAGAGAGGCGTATTGGTTTGGCAAGGTGTGTAAAAGGAGGGGTTTGAAAGTAGATGTAGATAAGAGGAAGGTTGTAGTTGTGAGTGAGGAGAGTCAGAGTGTGAAATCATGTTAGATGGTGAGCAACTTTAACAAGTATCCGAGTTTAAATATTCAGGATATATGTTGGATGAAAAGGGAACAGATGATGCAGATTGTAGGAAGAAAGTTGTGTGTGGTAGGAATGTGGCTGGTGCAATTAAATCGTTGTGATGTGAAGGGACTATGTCTTGAGTGTGCTAGGTTTGCATGAGAGTTTTGTTGTTTCCTGTGTTAATGTTTTAAGTAGAGAAAAACTAGGTCTGAAATAAGAGTACTAGACTTTTGGTAAAATGTTGTTCAGATGGACATCATAATAGGTGATGTTTAGGTGTGAGAAGAATTGATAAAGTGAGAATTGAATGCATTAGGGAGTTGTGTGGTGTGAAGAACGGCGTATATGAAAGAATAAACAGGAGTAAATTGAGATGGTTTGGTCATATTGAAAAGATGGAAAATAGTCAGTTGGTTAAGTGGATGTATAGTGGTGAGTATGTTGATAATCGACTGGCTGGGAGGCCGAAGAAAAAGTGGATTGAGTCAGTAAAGGAATGCCTGAAGGAGAAGAATGTGAGTTTGGCAGAGGCGAGAAGAAAGGTGCGTAACAGGAGTGAATTTCGGAGTGAATGCGTTGTGGGCTTTGCCCAAGGGATGAACCCCACATTGACGAGATACCACAGTGAGGGTTCTTCACAGTCTCGGTTTAAGGGTGAGTGGGGAGTATATGGTACAAGAAATTTAGATATAGTGTGTAGGGCAGTGTATGTATATATTATGGCTGCCCAACAGGTCCTTTTAATTATCTGCTCTACCTCCTCTCGTTCTACTACTATTACGAAATTAAAGATCAACTCACGAAATATTTTGTGTCTCCTCTTCTTTCCACAGTTCTTCCCCCTTGGCCTTTTCAAATGGCCAGGCTTCAATAATTTTGGACATCTCTGGGTGAATTGAGTTTGAGTTGTCTGAGGAAGACTGTTATTCCTTTTGACCTCGACTTGAATGGTCTGCAATCTTTCACTGTAGTTTCTGCATTCCACTTGTCATGTTCCACTTTTTTGTCTTAATAGCCAAAGATCTGGTCATTTCTCAACTATTTTATTCTCAGTAATTACTTTTTTTTTTCCTTTGCTCTGTCAATTTTCCTGTTATCTACTTAGATTAATCTTAAATCCACCTCACCTTCTTATCTACCACCTGCCAGAGAATTAAGAAGTGTGGGTTAGAGAATTACGTTTTGGTGTAAGGTTAGTATGTATAGAAAGAAAATGAGTGAAAGGTGTATGATAATAATAATTCTCTTATCTTTTGTTTTATCCTCCTAGAACTCAGATGAGTTACTAGAGTGCTGGGCTTTAATCTCTCTTCCTGGTCCTTCTTAGTCTTTTGCTGAAAAGAACTATTCAAAATCGAATGATGAACAATTTGTTAATGATGTCTATATGTCATGCAATTCCAGAGATGAAGGTCAAAAGCATGCAATGCGCAAAATAAAGCGAAGCTTATAATTAACTTAAATTGCAGAAAAGCTTGCAATATATAAGACACAGCAGGCAATAAAAATTGCAAGAACAAAAATTGCAGAAAACAAAATTCTTGGAAATAAAACCCTGGAAAACATATACACTTAATTAATTCAATCTTTGGCTTGCAGAATCAATTAATTATATACATATTAAAATAACTTAACAATTACTCCTTCAAACTTTTAGAATTCTTATTTTAATAATTTAGAATTTTACTGTATTTCTTTCATAAACTCAGTATGTTTATTTTAATTGATAATTTCTATATAAAGCATGAAATTAGAATCTATTATATTTTTTTAATTTTATTTCTCACATTCATTCTCCATTTAATTCAAAATTATTATTATTTTAGTTACCTGTTATGGAGGGTTTTGTTAACTTGTGTCTCTTTAACACATTCAGCAAAATCGGTTGAGTTACTAAAGTATCATAATTATGTTAGAGTAATTATTGCATGTATATCATTTAATGTCTCAAATTCTGCAATGGAAAAAATAACTATAGTATCATGAAAATTTTCCAAACGAAAAAGGATAAAACATTAAAAAAAATAATTTATAGAGAGGATTCTCAGATTACCATAACATTACAAGAATAAATTTCTCCTAACATTAAATAATTGCTAAATATAAGGAAAGGGACGCAGTCTCCTTTTCATTCCTCCTCTTTATTTTTAACAGACGTTATCTCAACATTCATCCAAGTTATTTGTTTGTTAGTTTTTAAATAATTTTTCTTTTTTATTTTCAAAAAAAAAAAAAAAAAAATCTTTTAATTAGGTTTCAATGAGAGCTTTCGATATATACAATTTTTTTTTTTTTTTATGAGGGAGATACAGGGGATGCATTTTTTGAGAGATTGATACAGAATGAAGGGAATTATTCGTGAGTTCGATTATGGTCAGGCTTCTTTCATTCCACGTTCACAATGAGCGAATAGAATCCATTTTAAGGTAATCTGTAAAAGAAAGAAAGAACTTGTGTATATATTTGCAAGGTGTGTGCGTTTCTTTCCCGCACAGCTCTCAAAGCTCACTCTCCTCTTCAGCAGTCAACCAGCAAGAACAGCTAATTTTTTCTTTCTTTATTTTTGGCTTTTCTGAGCTGTGGGGTCAAAACACAACATTTTACAATATTCCATTTTTAATTATAATCTTAATTAGTACATACCACTTGGTATAAGCGATTTTTGTGTTTTATAGTATTTTATGTAATAGACTCTATATAACAGTATGTAGTTATTTGGGAAATAGTTTTAGAAAAGGAAATAAGTTCAGGAATGTGTTTGTACTCTAGAGGAGTACTCATTATACACAGAAAATCAAAAGCATGACCTTGAGAACCGGTAAAACTTCTCAAAGATGAATTTTGGACAACTAGTTCTGGTGAACTTTTGAGAATATCTCTGCTAGGTCATCCAACTGATGATCTTAGGCTTCTCCTTCGTAATAATAATTCTCCTTTAATAGAATCAGCTGGTGAAAGGTTTTCGATATTATGTATAGAGGGCAAGTGTGCTAATTTGTAATTTTTTTTTCTAGAAATTTATGTAATTGATTAGGAGATTGTAAACTCCGACTCAATAATTAAGAACTCTTTCCACATAGATTTTCTCTCTATTCAAGAATATCAGACATATTCAAAGATCTATCTTTTTCAGCAGAACTGTGAATTTCTGCTTCATTCACCTTTCTTCTAGCCTCTGGCAAACTCGCATTCCTCTCCTTCAAGCATTCCTTTACTGACTCAATGCACTTTTTCTTCGGTTCCCATTATTTCAAGCCTATTTCTTCGGTCTCCCAGCTGGTCAATTCCCAGCACACTCACCACTATACATCCACTTAAGCAACCAACTATCATCCATCCTTTCCATATGACCAACCATCTCTGTGTACTCTCGTTTATTCTCTCATTTATTCCTTTCTTCACACCACACAACTTAATGCGTTCATTCCTCATTTTATCAATTCTTCTCACACCTAACACACCCCTAAGATTGTCCATCTGAACACATACCTTAGATCTATACCTCTTATTCCAGACCATAGTTTCACTACTATACATTAACACAGGAAAACAGCATACCCTCATGCAAAACCCAAGCGCACTCAGGTCCTAGTCTCTTTATATTCACCAAAGATTTAATTTCACTAGCCACCTTCCTACCATTCACAACTTTCCTAATACACTCTTCATCATGCGTTCCCTTTTCATCCAACATATATCCTAAATATTTAAACTCAGACACTTGTTCCAGTTGCTCACCATCCAACATAACTTCACACTGCGAACTCCCCTCAATCACCACCATAACCTTATTCAAACCCCTCTATCACTCCTCTCAAACTCTCTTCAAATTCACCACACAAAACCAAATCATCCGCATGTAATAAGCAGAGCACCTGTAAGACACTAGCGCACTCTCTTCCATTCTCCATCATTACATCATTAATCCCCTGCCACACCGACCTCTAATTCTTTTATAACCCCAGCCATATACAAATTTGAATAACCAAGAAAACATATTACTGCTTCACTCTGCTGTTAATATTAAAACCAATCACTTTCAACCTCCATTTTTTGTTTACACCCTCTTACTATCTCAACATATTTGATTTTCATTCAAAGCCTACCCACCAACCACGCATTATCCACTAACACCTGCTATAGAGTTTCCCTATTATTCTATCATACACCTGTTGCAAATCCATAAAACCTAAATTCAATTTATTCTTCTCTCTCGTATTCCCAACCATTTGCTTCAGTGTAAAAATTTGATCCACACATCCCCTACCACTTCTAAATGAACCTTGTTCTTCATTATCAATCACTCGCACTCTTTTGACCTAAATACTGGCATATATTTTCCCAACAGCACTCAATAAACTAATTCCCTAAAATTCCTACCAGTTCCTCTTATCCCCCTTACCTTATATAAGGTACTGCTCTCCTCAAATCCCTTGGAAGTATACCCTTCATAAAGGCTTTTTTACACAACTTCCAAAATTAGTCAATCACCACAATCTCGCCTCCCATTCTTGATTATTTCACCAGTATTTCTATCTATGCCCTACAGATTTCCATTCTTCAACATCTTCTCACTCTACCCATTACCCCTCCTTCTAATTAACCTCATCCCCAAAATACCTGTTCATTCTTTACACCAATCAACTCAGCACCATTCACCTCTTTCATTGACTCCAATGTTAGTAGCTTGTCTATTGCTCTTATGCTGTTTTTCTTATTAAGATAGTTTATAGAGAGTTAACAGTTCTTTAATTTTAGCTATTTGTTTAATTTTTTTTTAGAGGTTGGTTAAAAAATAGACCTGTTAATTTCTTTAGTAATATTATTATTATTATTATTATTATTATTATTATTATTATTATTATTATTATTATTATTATTATTATTATTATTATTATTATTATTATTATTATAATACCATTGTTTTTTGAAGTAAAATTTGATAATTTCTTTCGTTTTAGGATGTACGGGTGCATCTTCACATAAAGTTTCCAAAAATTTAAGTCATACACGTGGTAATGATGCAAGTCAGGTTGATTATGAGTTTAACTTGTGGACAAGACCGGATTGCGGTGGCACTGAATTTGAAAATAACAATAGAACATGGTTTTGCTTCTGTATGAAAGGTAAGCTTAAGTTATTAAAATTAAAATGTAATATATTATTTGTATGTTGATTTTTTTTACAGGCATAGCTCTATTTACTTTATTTTTTAATATATTTTTATTATTATTTCTTTGAAGATGAATATCTTTTTTCATTGATGACTAAGCAAGGGTATTATTTTAATTAATTAAAATTTTGTGGATGTACAGATGTTATTAGCTGATGACATTTTTTACTCGAATTGTTTACTTAATATTAGTCATAACTAGGGACGTTTCATAACTAGGAACGTTTATTATATAATACAAAAGCTTTGAATCATATTTTCCAGTTATTAATTTTATTATAATTTAAATAATTGTATTGTTGCTTTCTGTAACTCTTTGTATTCTTCTATATTTTCCAAAGATTCAACAAATAAAAGGAGTTTTGATTTTATTTTAGAAAATTAAATTATAAGTATATAATTTGTTTTAAAAAAGTAGAATTGAACTAGGTACGACTATATTACTGAAGCATGAGTTTTGGTAGAATTTTTAGTGGTAAAATGTAATGTGAAATTGATTGCATATAATTAAATGTAAAGATGAGTTATCCTGATTTTGCTAATAATTGTTGGATGAAGAAGATTTCTTGTGTGCAATTTTTTTGAGTTGATGTTTTCTTAAAAAGTCACAATATAAGATCGGTTTCATTTATTGGCCTCTGCATCAAAATAGTGACGTACTGAGAGGTTGTTAGTGTTCGAAATATGCATGTATTATTTATATTTAAATACAAGATAAATTTTAATCAGATCTTGATCAGTTTCGATGCTCCCAGTTGGCCTAGTTCTAGGTTTTAATTTGCTTTTGGCTCGTTAATTAAATCTGATTTTTTGCTTTTAATAGACTCGTAAATAAATTAATATGGAAAAGTTATTTAACTTTTAACAGAAGTAGTAATGAAACTTTGCACTTTATGAAATTCCTCAAAATTCAATTCATTCAAAAAATTTTTTATTCATACATAGAAATTACAATTTAGTCATTAAATAACAAAGATTGCATACATTATTTATTTATTATGTCAAATATTTTACAAATTTAAAATACCATCATCAATTATAATAACAAAATTGATTTCTTTGTGTATTTGAAATGGATCTACTAATTGCACCAACTCAGTGTTGTGTCCTTTGAAACCCGAATATGACACCTAATTTAACCCAAGTAATAAAATTTATTTAATGTGCTGAAAGATCAAGGTATTAAAAAAACCCTTATAAATCACCGATTTTAGATACAAAGTTGAAAACCAAATTCCTTATTGCAAAGATATAGATTGTAAACAGAAAAATTATTAGGTGGTTGAAACAAATACAGGCATAATCGAAAAAAAACTAAACTCATCCATTTACATTGGATTCAATTATCAGATAAATTGACTTAAAATAGACCTCAAAAACACGTTTGTCAAAAATTTTAAAAGGTATTAGAAATCAAATACTGTAATTAAATTTTGGAATCCAATAATATTTATAGGAGGGAAAATATTCAATTTCAATGTTAATGAAGGGAAAATATTCAATTACTAATGATATTCAATTTAAAGTTAATTTTAATGAACATTCTTGAAATGAAAAGTATCAAGTTACTCACTTTTGAGAAAGAAAGAAGATATAATAGTGATGATGAATTTAAAGCATTTTATTGAATTTCTCTTATATAAGTTTTAGAGAATTCTAAATGTAGGTTTCTAGAAAACGAGGATTTGTATTTTATGGTTTCATATAGATGCTTTGAATTCGACTTTGTTGATTCAATATTTTGGAATGTTAGTGTATGTTCCATAGGAAACTGAGGTAAAGTATAAAGAACTAAAGATTGTTAAAAAGACTTAGATGTAGATATTGCCAGATGATACACATTCAAGAGCTATACGTCTGTGTGGAAGAATCAATGCTATCCTCAGATTGTTTGCATTTCTTATTGTTTTAAACATCATGAAGTGTGAAATCATTGTAGTAAAGTCTTCAGAATTTCTAAACACCACCCCAGTGTTTGCTCCATTTAGGGAAATTGTTCATCCTTGTAAGGAGTAGGCATCGTATACCTAGGGTTACAGTTACTCAACCCTTCTTGAAAAGGTAGAGTCTAAGGCTTTTTGGTCAAATTATTTAACGAGCTGAATCTCTTTTCTTGATATCGAACTGATGCATCACTTTACTAATCGCTATTACAACAGACACTGTTCCTCCTAACTCTCATCGCATGCCTCTTCCTAATCGCTATTACAACAGACTGTTCCTCCTAACTCTAATCTCATACATCTTCCTTTAATGAGAGCTCGTGCGACTTTGCCTTCACAGTCTCATCTTTCCAACACTGACTCCAGACTTCACCTTTATGCTCATTCTTACACGTACTCTATTGGGAAAGTCAGTCTAGAGCAATATTTCTTCTAATTTCCCCTGATTTACAAAACTCAAACGTTATGTATCTGTTTATATGTCTGCCTTTGATATTTGGAAGATGAAATCTGTGTTCCTCTTTGGTGGATTTCATGTAGGCCTTTTGATTTTTCTCACCAGAAGAGATATTAATAATAGTAGAAAATAAAGGCTACTTTTGCATTATTGGATAGTAAATGGAATTAAGTTTAATATATAAAAAATTTAGGTGATTATTTTATTTTTATTTTTATTTTATTTTTTTTATTAAGTCTAATAATGTGATTGGGCTCAATGGACGAAAACGTCCTCTTAATAGTCCTTTTCTCGTCTATTTCTCGTCTATTGGTATGGGGAAGGATGAACATTTTGAAACTGCTTTTATCACTTATCTATATTTATCTACTTCTTAGAGACTAGAAACCAAAATAATATATTTTCTTGAAACAAGGGAATTCTATATATCAGAATACTATGATACTGATTTTCTTTCTCTACACCTACTAAAAAAGATAAAAATAAAAAAGATAGTTATACATTAGGTATGTTAAACATAAAGCTTTAAATTCAATATTCAAACCACACACCCACCTTTAAGTAAAGATGCAACTAGGGGTATTTGTGGGTCTTCATGTTGTATAGGGCTGTAGAAATCTTGAAAATTATATTTATTGGTGAGGCATTAAGAGTATAATTTACTGGAATAATGTTATTGGTATTAGTAATAGCATCAATAAGATACATTCCAGTTAAATTTAGAGGCACACATGGATTTGTTTAAGATATTTGATTAATGACGTTAAATTACTTAGTTATTACATATTGGTACAATTGCTCGAATTCTACTCTTGATGGGTAATTTGATGATTATATATATATATATATATATATATATATATATATATATATATATATATATATATATATAATATTTTTTATTTTTATGTATAATATAAATATATATATATTATATATATATATATATATATATATATATATATATAATATATATATAGTTAAATTGTTTTATTAATGTTTTATAAGCAAGTAATTTAACGTCATTAATCAAATATCTTAAACAAATCCATGTGTGCCTCTAAATTTAACTGGAATGTATCTTATTGATGCTATTACTAATACCAATAAAATTATTCCAGTAAATTATACTCTTAATGCCTCACCAATAAATATAATTTTCAAGATTTCTACAGCCCTATACAACATGAAGACCCACAAATACCCCTAGTTGCATCTTTACTTAAAGGTGGGTGTGTGGTTTGAATATTGAATTTAAAGCTTTATGTTTAACATACCTAATGTATAACTATCTTTTTTATTTTTATCTTTTTTAGTAGGTGTAGAGAAAGAAAATCAGTATCATAGTATTCTGATATATAGAATTCCCTTGTTTCAAGAAAATATATTATTTTGGTTTCTAGTCTCTAAGAAGTAGATAAATATAGATAAGTGATAAAAGCAGTTTCAAAATGTTCATCCTTCCCCATACCAATAGACGAGAAATAGACGAGAAAAGGACTATTAAGAGGACGTTTTCGTCCATTGAGCCCAATCACATTATTAGACTTAATAAAAAAAATAAAATAAAAATAAAAATAAAATAATCACCTAAATTTTTTATATATTAAACTTAATTCCATTTACTATCCAATAATGCAAAAGTAGCCTTTATTTTCTACTATTATTAATATCTCTTCTGGTGAGAAAAATCAAAAGGCCTACATGAAATCCACCAAAGAGGAACACAGATTTCATCTTCCAAATATCAAAGGCAGACATATAAACAGATACATAACGTTTGAGTTTTGTAAATCAGGGGAAATTAGAAGAAATATTGCTCTAGACTGACTTTCCCAATAGAGTACGTGTAAGAATGAGCATAAAGGTGAAGTCTGGAGTCAGTGTTGGAAAGATGAGACTGTGAAGGCAAAGTCGCACGAGCTCTCATTAAAGGAAGATGTATGAGATTAGAGTTAGGAGGAACAGTCTGTTGTAATAGCGATTAGGAAGAGGCATGCGATGAGAGTTAGGAGGAACAGTGTCTGTTGTAATAGCGATTAGTAAAGTGATGCATCAGTTCGATATCAAGAAAAGAGATTCAGCTCGTTAAATAATTTGACCAAAAAGCCTTAGACTCTACCTTTTCAAGAAGGGTTGAGTAACTGTAACCCTAGGTATACGATGCCTACTCCTTACAAGGATGAACAATTTCCCTAAATGGAGCAAACACTGAGGTGGTGTTTAGAAATTCTGAAGACTTTATTACAATGATTTCACACTTCATGATGTTTAAAACAAAAAGAAATGCAAACATTCTAGGGATAACATTTATTCTTTCACACAGACGTATAGCTCTTGAATGTGTATCATCTGGCAATATCTACATCTAAGTCTTTTTAACAATCTTCAGTTCTTTATACTTTACCTCAGTTTCCTATGGAACATACACTAACATTCTAAAATATTGAATCAACAAAGTCGAATTCAAATGCATCTATATGAAACCATAAAATACAAATCCTTGTTTTCTAGAAACCTACATTTAGAAATCTATAAAACTTGAATAATAAAAGAATTTCAATAAAATGCTTTAAATTCCTCATCACTATTATATCTTCTTCTTTCTCAAAAGTGAGTAACTTGATACTTTTTATTTCGAGAATGTTCATTAAAATTAACTTTAAATTGAATATCATTAGCAATTGAATATTTTCCCTTCATTAATATTTTCCTATAAATATTATTGGATTCCAAATATTAATTACGGTATTCTATTTCTAATTCCTTTTAAAATTTTTGACAAATGTTTTTTTTTGAGGTCTATTTTAAGTCAATTTATCTGATAATTGAATCCAATGTAAATGGATGAGTTTAGTTTTTTTCTGATTATGCTGTATTTTGTTTCAACCACCTAAATAATTTTTCTGTTTACAATCTATATCTTTGCATAAGGAATTTGGTTTTCACTCTTGTATCTAAAATCAGTGATTTATAAGGTTTTTTTTAATACCTTGATCTTTCAGTAATTAAATAAATTTTATTACTTAGGTTAAATTAGGTGTCATTTCGGGTTTCAAAGGACACAACACTGAGTTGCAATTAGTAGATCCATTTCACATACTAGGGAAATCAATTTTGGTTATTATAATTGATTGATGTATTGAAATTGTAAAATATTTGACAATATAATATAAAAATGTATGCAATCTTTGTTATTTAATGACTAAATTGTAATTTCTATGTATTGAATAAAAAATTTTGAATTGAATTGAATTTTGAGGAATTTCAAAGTGCAAAGTTTCCATTACTAATCTGCAAAATGTTTCTATAACTTTTCATATTAATTTATTTACGAGTCTATTAAAAGCAAAAAATCAGATTTAATTAACGAGCCAAAAGCAAATTAAAACCTAGAACTAGGCCAACTGGGAGCATCGAAACTGATCAAGATCTGATTAAAATTTATCTTGTATTTAAATATAAATAATACATGCATATTTCGAACACTAACAACCTCTCAGTACGTCACTATTTTGATGCAGAGGCCAATAAATGAAACCGATCTTATATTGTGACTTTTTAAGAAAACATCAACTCAAAAAAATTGCACACAAGAAATCTTCTTCATCCAACAATTATTAGCAAAATCAGGATAACTCATCTTTACATTTAATTATATGCAATCAATTTCACATTACATTTTACCACTAAAAATTCTACCAAAACTCATGCTTCAGTAATATAGTCGTACCTAGTTCAATTCTACTTTTTTAAAACAAATTATATACTTATAAAATAATATACATCAACAATTACAAGGCTACAAAAAACTCCTTATTTGTTGTGTTTATTTACTAATAATACCATTACATACATTTTAATATCACAAATTAAAATCACAAATTTCTGATTTATTACATAGATTATAAAATTAATAACTGGAAAATATGATTCAAAGCTTTTGTATTATATAATAAACGTTCCTAGTTATGAAACGTCCCTAGTTATGACTAATATTAAGTAAACAATTCGAGTAAAAAATGTCATCAGCTAATAACATCTGTACATCCACAAAATTTTAATTAATTAAAATAATACCCTTGCTTAGTCATCAATGAAAAAAGATATTCATCTTCAAAGAAATAATAATAAAAATATATTAAAAAATAAAGTAAATAGAGCTATGCCTGTAAAAAAAATCAACATACAAATAATATATTACATTTTAATTTTAACAACTTAAGCTTACCTTTCATACAGAAGCAAAACCATGTTCTATTGTTATTTTCAAATTCAGTGCCACCGCAATCCGGTCTTGTCCACAAGTTAAACTCATAATCAACCTGACTTGCATCATTACCACGTGTATGACTTAAATTTTTGGAAACTTTATGTGAAGATGCACCCGTACATCCTAAAACGAAAGAAATTATCATAATATTAATAATAATAATAATATTATTACTACAAATAAAAATAATAATAATAATAATAATAATAATAATAATAATAATAATAATAATAATAATAATAATAATAATAATAATAATAATAATAATAATAATATTTCTAACTAAATTAAAAGTTTAATTTTTATCCAATCTCTAAAAAAAAAAATTAAAACAAATAGCTAAAATTAAAGAACTGTTAACTCTCTATACCTATCTTATAAGAAAAACACAATAAGAGGCAATAGACAAGCTACATAACATTGGCAGTAATGAAGAGGTGAATGTGTGTGAGTTTGATGGTGCAAGATGGAATAGGTATTTTGGGGATGAGGTAATTAGCAAGGAGGAGGTAATGGGTAGAGTGAGAAAGTTGAAGAATGGAAATCTGTAGGCATAGATAGAAATACTGGTGAAATAATCAAGAATGGAGGAGAGATGGTGGTTGAGAGGATTTGGAAGTTGTGTAAAAAAGCCTTTATGAAGGGTATAGTTCCAAGGGATTGGAGGAGAGCAGTACCTTTATATAAAGGTAAGGGGGATAAGAGGAACTGTAGGAATTTTAGGGGAATTAGTCTATTGAGTGCTGTTGGGAAAATATATGCCAGTATTTAGGTCAAAAGAGTATATCGAGTGATTGATAAGTGAAGAACAAGGTTCATTTAGAAGTGGTAGGGGATGTGTGGATCAAATTTTTACACTGAAGCAAATGGTTGGGAATACGAGAGAGAAGAATAAATTGAATTTAGGTTTTATGGATTTGCAACAGGTGTATGATAGAATTAATAGGGAAACTCTATAGCAGGTGTTAGTGATATATGGTGTTGGTGGTAGGCTTCTGAATGAAATCAAAATATGTATGACGATAGTAAAGAGGGTGTAACAAAAAATGGAGTTGAAAGTGATTGGTTTAATATTAACAGCAGAGTGAAGCAGTAATGTGTTGTGTCTCCTTGGTTATTCAATTTGTATATGGCTGGGGTTATGAAAGAATTAGAGGTCGGGTGTGGGAGGGGAAGATATTAGAATGATGGAGAATGGAAGAGAGTGCCAGAGAGTAGAGGGTGCCAAACATATTACATGCGGATGATTTGGTTTTGTGTGGTGAATTTGAAGAGAGTTTGAGAGGAGTGATAGAGGGGTTTGAATAAGTAATCTTTTTTCTTATATGTTCGCAAGTGTGAAGTTATGTTTTGCTGAGCAACTGGAACAAGTGTCTGAGTTTAAATATTAGGGATATATGGTTGATGAACAAGCGTGAAACGCCATGATGAGAGTGTATTAGGAAGTTGCTGTTTTTTTGGGGAATGGTTAGAAGGTGGCTAGTTGAAATTAAATCTTTGGTAAATACAAAGAGACTAAGTCTGAGTGCGCAGGGTTTTGCATGAAGGTATGTGTTACCGGTGTTAATGTTAGTAGTGAAACTATGGTCCGGATAGAGGTATAGATCTAAGGTATGTGTTTCAGATGGACGAATCTTAGGGGCGGCGTGTTAGGTTGTGAGAAGAATTGATAAAATGAGAGGAATGAACGCATTAAGTTTGTGTGGTGTGAAGAAAAGGGAAAATAAATGAGAGAATAAACGAGAGTACACAGAGATGGTTGGTCATATGGAAAGGATGGATGATAGTTGGTTGCTTAAGTGGATGTATAGTGGTGAGTGTGCTGGGAATTGACCAGCTGGGAGACCGAAGAAAAAGTGCATTGAGTCAGTAAAGGAATGCTTGAAGGAGAGGAATGCGAGTTTGCCAGAGGCTAGAAGAAAGGTGAATGAAGCAGAAATTCACAGTTCTGCTGAAAAAGATAGATCTTTGAATATGTCTGATATTCTTGAATAGAGAGAAAATCTATGTGGAAAGAGTTCTTAATTATTGAGTGGGAGTTTACAATCTCCTAATCAATTACATAAATTTCTAGAAAAAAAAATTACAAATTAGCACACTTGCCCTCTATACATAATATCGAAAACCTTTCACCAGCTGATTCTATTAAAGGAGAATTATTATTACGAAGGAGAAGCCTAAGATCATCAGTTGGATGACCTAGCAGAGATATTCTCAAAAGTTCACCAGAACTAGTTGTCCAAAATTCATCTTTGAGAAGTTTTACCGGTTCTCAAGGTCATGCTTTTGATTTTCTGTGTATAATGAGTACTCCTCTAGAGTACAAACACATTCCTGAACTTATTTCCTTTTCTAAAACTATTTCCCAAATAACTACATACTGTTATATAGAGTCTATTACATAAAATACTATAAAACACAAAAATCGCTTATACCAAGTGGTATGTACTAATTAAGATTATAATTAAAAATGGAATATTGTAAAATGTTGTGTTTTGACCCCACAGCTCAGAAAAGCCAAAAATAAAGAAAGAAAAAATTAGCTGTTCTTGCTGGTTGACTGCTGAAGAGGAGAGTGAGCTTTGAGAGCTGTGCGGGAAAGAAACGCACACACCTTGCAAATATATACACAAGTTCTTTCTTTCTTTTACAGATTACCTTAAAATGGATTCTATTCGCTCATTGTGAACGTGGAATGAAAGAAGCCTGACCATAATCGAACTCACGAATAATTTCCTTAATTCTGTGTCAATCTCTCAAAAATGCATCCCCTATCTCCCTCATAAAAAAAAAAAAAAAATTGTTATATTATCGAAAAAAGCTCTATTGAAACCTAATTAAATGATTTTTTTTTTTTTTGAAAATAAAAAAGGAAAAATTATATAAAAACTAACAAACAAATAACTTGGATGAATGTTGAGATAACGTCTGTTAAAAATAAAGAGGAGGAATGAAAAGGAGACTGCGTCCCTTTCCTTATATTTAGCAATTATTTAATGTTAGGAGAAATTTATTCTTGTAATGTTATGGTAATCTGAGAATCCTCTCTATAAATTATTTTTTTTAATGTTTTATCCTTTTTCGTTTGGAAAATTTTCATGATACTATAGTTATTTTTTCCATTGCAGAATTTGAGACATTAAATGATATACATGCAATAATTACTCTAACATAATTATGATACTTTAGTAACTCAACCGATTTTGCTGAATGTGTTAAAGAGACACAAGTTAACAAAACCCTCCATAACAGGTAACTAAAATAATAATAATTTTGAATTAAATGGAGAATGAATGTGAGAAATAAAATTAAAAAAATATAATAGATTCTAATTTCATGCTTTATATAGAAATCATCAAAAAAAATAAATCATACTGAGTTTATGAAAGAAATACAGTAAAATCCTAAATTATTAAAATAATAATTATAAAAGCCTGAAAGAATAATTATTAAGTTTTTTTAATAGGTTTATAATTAATTGATCCTGCAAGCCAAAGATTGAATTAATTAAGTGTATATGTTTTCCAGGGTTTTATTTCCAGGAATTTTGTTTTCTGCAATTTTTGTTCTTGCAATTTTTATTGCCTGCTGTGTCTTATATATTGCAAGCTTTTTCTGCAATTTAATTTAATTATAAGCTTCGCTTTATTTGGTGCATTGCATGCTTTTGACCTTCATCTCTGGAATTGCATGGCAAATAGACATCATTGACAAATTGTTCATCATTCGATTTTGGATAGTTCTTTTCAGCAAAAGACTAAGAAGGACTAGGATGAGAGATTAAAGCCCATCACTCTAGTAACTCATCTGAGTTCAAGGAGGATAAAACAAAAGATAAGAGAGAATTATTATTATCATAAACCTTTCATGCATTTTCTTTCTATACATACTAACCTTACACCAAAACGTAATCTCTAACCCACACCTCTTTATTCTCTGTACACTCTTTTTCTCTTTGCAGGTGGCAGATAAGGTGAGGTGGATATAAGATTAATCTAAGTAGATAACAGGAAAATTAACAGAGCAAAGGAAAAAAAAAGTAATTACTGAGAATAAAATAGTTGAGAAGTGACCAGATCTTTGACTATTAAGACAAAAAAAGTGGAACATGACAAGTGGAATGCAGAAACTACAGTGAAAGATTGCAGACCATTCAAGTCGAGGTCAAAAGGAATAACAGTCTTCCTCAGACAACTCAAACTCAATTACCCAGAGATGTCCAAAATTATTGAAGCCTGGCCATTTGAAAAGGCCAAGGGGGAAGAACTGTGGAAAGAAGAGGAGACACAAAATATTTCGTGAGTTGATCTTTAATTTCGTAATAGTAGTAGAACGAGAGGAGGTAGAGCAGATAATTAAAAGGACCTGTTGGGCAGCATAATATATACATACACTTCCCTACACACTATATATAAATTTCTTGTACCCTATACTCCCTACTCACCCTTAACGAGACTGTGAAGAACCCTCACTGTGGTATCTCGTCAATGTGGGGTTCATCCCTTGGGCAAAGCCCACAACCATTCACTCCGAAATTCACTCCTGTTACGCACCTTTCTTCTCGCCTCTGCCAAACTCACATTCTTCTCCTTCAGGCATTCCTTTACTGACTCAATCCACTTTTTCTTCGGCCTCCCAGCCAGTCGATTATCAACATACTCACCACTATACATCCACTTAACCAACTGACTATTTTCCATCTTTTCAATATGACCAAACCATCTCAATTTACTCCTGTTTATTCTTTCATATACGCCGTTCTTCACACCACACAACTCCCTAATGCATTCAATTCTCACTTTATCAATTCTTCTCACACCTAACACACCATTATGATTGTCCATCTGAACACATTTTACCAAAGATCTATACCTCTTATTTCAGACCATAGTTTCTCTACTAAACATTAACACAGGAAACAACATACCCTCATGCAAAACCCTAGCACACTCAAGACATAGTCCCTTCACATCCACCAACGATTTAATTGCACCAGCCACATTCCTACCACACACAACTTTCTTCCTACAATCTGCATCATCTGTTCCCTTTTCATCCAACATATATCCTGAATATTTAAACTCGGATACTTGTTAAGAGTTGCTCACCATCTAACATGATTTCACACCTCTGACTCTCCTCACTCACAACTACAACCTTCCTCTTATCTACATCTACTTTCAAACCCCTCCTTTTACACACCTTGCCAAACCAATTTACCAATCCTCTCCTCAAACTCTCTTCAGATTCACCACAAAAAGACAAATTATCAGCATTCAATAAGCAGGGCACCCTCCACAGTCTTCCATTCTCCATCATTCTAACACCTTCCCCTGCCACCCCCACCTCTAATTCTTTTAAAACCCCATCCTCTACAAATTGAATAACCAAGGAAACATGACACATCCCTGCCTCACTCTGCTATTAATATTAAACCAATCACTTTCAACTCCATTTATTCTTACACATATGCTTCACAATTGTCATACATACTTTTGATTCCATTCAGAACCCTACCATCAACACCAAATATCACTAACACTTGCCATAGAGCTTCCCTATTAATCCTATCATACGCCTGTTGCAAATACATAAAACAAATACAATTTCTTCTTCTTCTTCTCTCTCATTTTCTCAATCACTTGTTTCAATGTGAAGATTTGATCACACATCCTCTACCACTTCTAAACACACCTTTTTCTTCACCAATCAGTCCCTCAGTCACTAGACGCACTCATTCGACCAAAATATCAGCATATATCTTCCCTACAACACTCAATAAACTAATTCCCCTATAATTCCTACAGTTACACTTATCCCCTTACCTTACTTACTTACTTCTGCCCCTGGCCCACCTCAATTGGAGGGCCACACTGGCTTCTAGGAAGCCGGCCACCGCTCTTGGGCGTTTCCACAGGTCGAGGAGGGAAGATAAAGAGAAGTTGGCGAGGGGGGCGTCGAGAGCGGAGCACCCCAGAAGGAGGCGCTCTATTGTGTCCGGGGGGAAGTGTGACATCTGGTGCAGGTGGGGGAGGTGACATTGTCAAGTTTGAATCCATATTTATATTGTATGAGTTTTGGGTGGTGACCTGACCTGATCCGGGCAATGTCAATTTGGCCTCTTCTGGACAGTGTTTCTTCTATAGGGGAAATTTTTTGGGAGGGGTAGTTTAATAAATTATTATTGGGCGGTTTTGTAGGTACGTGTTAGTGAGTTTGTGTGGATATGTGTTAAGCCATGAAACCTATTTGGGGGGGGGGGGGGGATAATATTGTTAAAAATGTCATGTAGAATTAGCTGTGTGAGGAGGGTGGTGATTTTATAATGTGTTGAGGGAGGTTGGAGAAGATTTGGTGACATGGGTGGGTTAGATTTAGAGTTTTCTGGTAGAATTGAGTCTCCACCATCTCCAGGTGAATGGGAGATAGGAAGGATGTAAGTCTCGTCATGTAAATGTTGAATGGGTGCGTAGTTTTAGTGCATCCTGCTGACAAATTTCTAAGGGCGGTCTGTTTTGTGTAATTGTAATTTTTTTGAGTTCGATTTTGACAGTGGGGAACCATGCGGGGAAGCGTAGTTTATATTTGTTCTAAGGAGTTGTTTGTAAGTAGTGGTAAGGGTGTGTTTCCTGTCACTGAAGTTGTGCTGGGATAGGGTTCGGAGGGTGTTTAGTTTCACCTTATATATATAATATATATATATAATATATTATATATAATATATATATATATATATATATATATATATAATATATATATATATATATATATATATATATTATATATAATATTATATATTATATATATATATATATATATATATATATATATATATATGAGAGTTACCGATACTAGAAAAGAGGCTGAATATAATATATTCTATTTTTTTAGATGCCGCGATACCGATACTTAATTAATATAATAAATACCCAGTATATAGATAGAACATTTGTGTACTTCTAGGCAACTCAGGATTGAATTCCATGTACAAACAATACTTAGTCATTATATTTTTGTGAGCAAGTATATTTATTTTATAATTTAAAATTAGTATTTTAAGCAATAATTAAATGCAAATATAATTTTAATAACTTTCTTATGTTCGTGGTTATTCAAAAAATATTCATTTCCATTTTCCAAGTAAGTATTAACAAAGTTAGCTACTAGCTTTTATGTTTAAACATGATTACAATATATACAAGAAGATTCTTTAGCTAGCTACAATATAAAGAATAAAATATGAAGAACCATCTATCGCTAGAGACAAAATAAAAAAAATGCTATTATTCAAATGTGACAATAATTATATAAGGTACTCCTAAGATAAAGATAGATATTCATCAATACTCAAATTCAAAAATTCTCAAATTGGGAGGCAAAACATTAAGCTTTCACTAGTATCTGCAAGAGCCTGTTCCTTTTTGGGGTGTTTACATTCCCACCTACACTAAAAATACGCTCACTCTCGACTGATGAGGGAGG
>JABUQX010081898.1:35000-40000 GCA_015478945.1 Trachelipus rathkii
TAAACATTAATTGGTATATCAAATATTATTTTTTAAGAAATTGGGTTCGAAAACGTAATAAAAACGTAATAAAATGTTCGAGTTTGCGTCGTTTTTCAAACTGCAAAATTCGTAAAAAAGAAGTCTCGCCTAACGTAAGAATTCCTTAATTCTGTAAGGTTGCTATTTCTTTTGCTTGTCAGAAACCTTACAGAATTAACGAAATTCTTTACGTTTGGTGAGCGTTTTTCTACGATTTTGCGATGTTTGACAAAATGTACGCAAACGCTGTTTGACAAAAATGAACACAAGCCAAGCGTTTTAGGTCTCTTTTTAAACATAATGGTATACAATTATATTTTTAAGAAATTGGGTTGAAAACTAATAAAATGTTCGAGTTTGCGTTCGTTTGTCAAAACCGCAAAATCGTAAAAATGCTCACAAACGTAAGGAATTTCCTTAATTCTTTTGTATTCTATATTACAAAGAATTTAAGGAAATCTTTACGTTTGGTGAGCGATTTTTTACGATTTTGCGCTTTGACAAAAACGAACTGTAATGTAAAAAAATCTGTAGATTGCAATTTCTTTTTTATTTTATATTACACAGAATTAGAAAAATTCTTTACCTTTGGTGAGCGTTTCTTTTACGATTTTGCGCTGTTTGACAAAAACGAACGCAAACGCTGTTACAAAAACGATGCAAACTACAGCGTTATTTAGGTATATACGTTTCGTAAGACCAATTGGCAAGAACGAAAACTGCTTAAGGGTTCTGGCAACATCATCATGTCAGAGTTATCCGCACGTGTTACTTTTCGTAATGTGAACCATTCTATCTGAAAAAAAATTGTACAAGTTTAATTAGGCTATGTTGGAAAAACGTTTACCTACCTATCTGCTGTAAAGTGTTAAAAATTTTATTTTAAAATTATATTTTCGGACATCTGTTTGTAAAAGAGTATTAAAATAATAATTAATGATGATTTCAAGTGGACCGAATTGCCCCACGCAAATTTCTTAACCTGGACCGAATTGCCCCATGTTACAATTTTTATAATAAACATATTTAATCTCTTGCCTGAATGTCTCCAACGATTGCATTAAGGTTATGAACTATTTTTAAGTACTATATCTTGGTACCAAAAATGTAGTACAATTATTTTGACCTGTATGATTCTTAGCAATAAGCCTAAAATTTACCCGATTTTATAGTGCTCAGAAAAAAAAAAACAATCACAAAATATGGATTAAATTAAAGTGTTCATAAAAAATTAAATACCTAAGACATAAAAAAAACATTATTTTTACATCGTTTAAAGATATTGATTTTAATCGTATAGGCTATTTTGAGCCACTGGACCGAATTGCCCCACATGGTCCGAATTGCCCCACATGGACCGAATTGCCCCGTTTTACTATATATATATATATATATATATATATATATATATCTTACTTATATACCTTACCCTCTCACTCCTGACTACCCCATCATGGGAGGGGCCATACTGCATCCAAATACCCCCCCCCCGATGGAACTGGCTTCCTCCAGAGACCTTCCATAGATGAAATGTTCCAGATTGTTCTGGGTTGAGAGTTAGATAGACAGAAGAGAAAAAGTGAGTGTGTTCTCCAGGACCTGGTTACAATTTTAACAGATATTTGTGGTGTTTTGGTTGAGGTTGAATCTGTGCTTGTAATATAGTAAGTTAGTGTGGTAGCCACATCTTAACTTGGACATGGATGACTGATTGGTTCTTCGTAGTTAGTTGAATTCTGGAGCTATTTTTGGTGGATGTTTTTTAAAAAGTTGTTTGGTGGTCTGCGTCTTAGTTTTCTTTTAGTGTCATGTGGATTTGTTTGGTGGAGGTGGAATGTTCTTCAGAATTTGTTTGTAATATAGAGCTGCTGAAGAAGGAGATTGTTTGAGTCTGTGGTGCATGAGGTTAGAGAGGCCAATGTGGCATGAGTGTTGGGGTGTTTGAGTTTTGGTAAAGTTATGTGCCTATCATGTCCAGGTGTGTGTGTCTATGGGTAGTATTTTGGTTTCTTCTTGCAGGTGTTATTGATTTACATTCTGTTTATGATTCTCACTGCTTTGTTTTGTGTCATTTGGACTTTCTTTATATCGTTTTCAGTCAGTAGTGGGTGTGAAGTTGGAGGGGCATAGTTTAGAGTTGGACCAATGTATTGTTTGTATATGGTGGTGGATGTCAGTTTGTTGATTGTAAAGCCTGTGCCAGCGATGGTTCTTAATATGTTCAATTTCTTGTTTGCAGATGAAATTATATGTACCAGTATGTGTTTTGTGAAGGTGAGATTAGTGTCAAGTGCTACTCCGAGGATTTTGGGAGTGTTGTTGAAGGGTATGGTAATGTTGTTTAAGTATTGGGGGGGGGGTGTGGTGCCAAGTTGGTGGTTGGTGGTGATTAAAGTAATTGATGATTTGTTTGGGAATGCGAACATTGTTTTCTGTTAGCCATGAGACCATGACCGAGTCCAACAATAAGTAACATGGGCCTGATTTTTTTTTTTTTTTTACAGATAACCACCACTTGCGGCAGAGCCTTTTTCAATTGCTAATTAGATTTGCATGCAAAGAATCAATCAGGTCAATAGTATGTGCAACTAATTTAACTGGTGCAACAATCCTATTCTATTACACATTCTGGTGTATATTACAAAAGGACTTGAAACCAAGAATTTCTAAGAAATAAAAATGTAAAGATTTAGAAAAGGCTCAAGCAAAAATAATTTACATATTAACAAATTTACAAATACGGTATTTGTAAATGACAACTCTTTGATTATTTATTAATGTTACAGTTCAAAACTTTGGAAACAGTGATCATAATATTATAATGTTCAATTTTAATGTAGTTAAACCACAGTTAGTAAATAACAAGGTAAAAGTTTTTCTTTAAAAATACAACTTTGATAAATTCAGAAACATGCTTGGATCTATTGATTGGGAAGAAGAATTTGAGGACAAAACTCATTTTCAAATGTGGGATACATTCAAGTTTATCTTAAATAAAATTCAGTCAGAGCAATCAGGGCAAAGAACAGAAAGCTAAATTGGTAGAGTAGGGAGATTAGAGATAAAATTAAGGATAAGTAATTGGTTCAAGAGGTTCGAAGATACCAACAGTATAATAAATCTGGAAACTAATAGGAGAATAAAGAATGAGCTAATCAGGTAAGAGGAAAATCTAGACAATCAAAAATTAACCTGGCAAGAAATAATAATAAAATCTAAAGAAATTCTTTAGTTTTTATAAGTTTAATAATAATAATAGCAGGAGATTGGTCCTATCATAATAAATGATATTGGTTATCTCTAGTGAAAATTAGTCAATATTTTTAACAGTTACTTTGCATCAGTGTTTACAGATGAAAGGTTTGATAACAGTTGCATCAGCAGAGTAGAGATAGTTTGCATTTCTTTGAATTGATGTTGATGAGATTAAGATTTGCTTGAACATATTAATTATAATAGGTCTGAGTCATGATGGTACATTTGAAAGAATCCTTAAGGAGGGTAGCAATAGTGTGCATATGGCTTATATTTAATAGGTCTCTTACAGTGACTGAAAAGTTTGCAGACACCTCTGAAATTTACATATTTTGGAGGATTATTAGAAATGTATGGCTCCTGCCCTATTCAATCTGGTGACATCTGGTAACTCTTAGATATGAGACTGATAAGTGATATTAAGAGACATTAAGACATTAGAGACATTAAGAATATAGAGACAGTAAGAAGCCACATGGGCCTGTCGAGACTGTCCCAGTCAACCCACTAACCAAACATGCAAATCCACAAAGCACCCTAGGGCTTGTCAAATTACTAATTGATAATCTGTGAGTCGGCTGGCCAAAGTTTAAGTACCATTTGATGCACTAGGCTGTGCATAAAATGAACTGTGATTTTTGTGAAGTTGGTGCATTTATTGATTTTTGTATTATTTTACAGGTAGTGGTGTAAATATTTAGCATTTACTGTGTGATCAAAAAAAAAACTTGGAAAAGACAGTATTATTGCTTTATATAAATGTGGTAAATCCCAACAAGAAATAGCTAAGCAATTAAATATTTAAAAAGTTCAGTTAATTTTTGGATTTTACATGTGAAGAACAGTAATGCTGATGCAACCCCAAGCCCTACAAAATGATCTGGCAGGCCTAGAAAAACATGTTTACATACAGATGTGCTTATAAAATGCTTAGTAATGAATAACCTGACAATAACTGCAAAAGAAATAAAACTTAATATGGAATCTTTATTATCTGATGTTTCTGAGCGAACTGTACAAGAATGACTTCAAAAAGATCTCGAGTTAATGTCCCGCCATGCTAAAAAGAAACCCCTCATTGCTGAACCCATGTGTAAAAAAATGAGTCACAATTAGTAAAAAATACCTTAATTGGACTGTTGCTGACTGGAAAAAGGTACTATTCAGTGATGAGTTGACTTTCTAACCTTCTGGAGTTGTCCCAAAAAGGTTTGCCAGCCCATAGGCTCAAATAGGATGGACCCTAAATACACTATGAAAACAATGAAACACCCTCCATGTGTCATGGTCTGGGGTTGTTTTAGTGGTAAAGGGCGGGGAACCCTGTACTTCCATCCTAAAAACACAATCATGAACAGTGCAAGGTATTTATCAATGCTTCAGGAAAAACTTCTACATGCAATGGCAATCCATGAGACAAACGTTCATACATGATGATGCACCATATATATACCATATATATATTAGTGATGGGATGATTAATTGTCATCATCAAAATAGGCATATTTTTTCTCAATCGTCATTGTCAATTTTCTGCCGATTAAGTGAGGAAATATTATACCAGAAACTGGAGAAAGATTGTTTATGCATCATAATTTTAGAGCTCTAAATTTAAAGTACTAGAATTTTGCATGTCTGTCCATGTTCTCACATATTAAATTTTTTTTAAAATCAATGTTTAGAAGATACTATATAATAAAATTACATAAAATGGTCAGTTGAAA
>JABUQX010081898.1:52500-55000 GCA_015478945.1 Trachelipus rathkii
CCGATGGCTTGGAATAGAGTCGGCGGATGGCAATAGTTTAAGTTCTTGCAAACATGAGCCTTTGGTGTACATAAGTTATTGAGGTTGAACAAGTTCTTAAAAATTAAAATAGTACTTTGGTGGTACATAATGTTATTAGTTGAACAAGTATTTAAAAGTTAAAATAGTAGGCGACAATTCCCTGAAATGAAAAAGGACCATGCCATGTTGTTACAAATATATTACTGAGGAAGTGGTCTTTTGAGACAATTGTTGTATTTGGCTAGGGTAATGTGGATGTGGATTCAGATGGGAAGGAAAGGCTGAGACGTGGGTCTCGACGAGGAGGAACAACAAATCCTGGTGGTAAAGGAAAAAATTAAAAAGTTCCCCATACAACAGACATTTGAGATTGCCGACCCGTTTTGAGGGAGTTTTCAGTGGTACTTAATGGAGTGGATTTCGCCATGAAGGAGATGGAAGGTTTGGAGTTCAAACAAGTCCATAATGTATTGTGTGGATTTTGGTTGGCCGTTGGAAGAGCAACCAAAAATGCTAATATTAGGAATGGAAGCGATATTGTCATCTGCCAGGCAAGGCAGATTCAGAATAGGGTGAAGAATAATATTGGAATGTTTTCACGGAGGAAGTGTAAGAAAAAGTAACTACCAAGAAAGTGTAATTTTCTTTGCAAGGAAGGATTGTAGTTTGCGATTTTGGGACCAATATGGGATCCTGGTAAGGAGTCTGACACCTAAAGACTTTGTCAGTGGCCATCAGTGTAATTTTGGAAAACTGGACAATTTGAGTTAAGATGTTGGGAACCTCTGGATCTCCTTTCACTGCCACCAATATTTTAGAACGCTTGGACGCTTTGCGGTGTATGCGTTGACCGTTTTTCATTCATCTCTCTTGGAACCGGCAAGAAGCATGATATCTAATATATTATTATATATATATATATATATATATATATATATTTATATATATAATATATATATAATTATATAATATATATATATATATATGTATTATATATATATATATAATATAATAGTATATATATATATATATATAATATATATAGGTATATATATATATATATATATAGTATATTTATGTATTTATATATATATATATATATATATATATATATATATACCTATATATATATATATTAATTATATATATATATATATATGATTTATTATATGAATATATATATATATATATAATATATTTATATATTATATATATATTATATATAATATATATATTATATATATTATATTATATATAAGTATATAATATTATATATATATATATATTATATATATATATAGAGAAGAGAGAGAGAGAGAGTTGGTCCTCACATCAGGCTCCATTTGAGAAATATGAATTAATTTCCATTAGCTACGCATATAATCCTTTAAGGGAGTGCTGAGTAGGAAATCGGAAGAATAGTTAGTTATTGAATGATTCGGAAGAGCTGGATATATCCTGCAAGCTCATCTGAGAGTTGGCTGGTGGTTCAATAGATGTGTTGTTGAGTACAATCTATGCAAGTCGTTTCCTTTTGTTCACTACAGGATAAGGACTTTACGACAGGTCTCTTGGCTGAGTGCAGCATTGTTACGATCTACTGGGTCAGTGTGTTTCATGCTTTAAGAAATTGCGGATGTTTTTTGGATTTTAGGCGAATAATTTTTAGCCTTGTAATCTAGTTTTTCTTTGTGTTTTAGGAACCAATCCATTCAAGGAAATCTGAGTATTAGTGGAGACAAATTTTGGGTGAATGATAGACACACGGCCTTGCTTTGCGAGTTTGAATAACTAATCGTCAAGGATATGGACAAAGTGGCTTTGACTAGGTGAATGTATGCACACAATCTGACCAGTTGGAGTGGTGAGCTCCCAATTAGTGTTCGCGTCTCTAGATTCTTTTTGAAAAAACTAGTACTCGGAGTAGGGTTGTTGATGGAGTTTGAACGAGAGACTGGATCAAGGGCTGCTTTCGGGACTATTTGAAAAATCGGTATTATAGGCAATGCAGGTGGGCTAGGTTGCATGTAACTACTTGAGTTCTCGTCTAGAATTTGGGAAGCGGTTCTTACTGAATATTGGAGTTGTGTCGGTTGATTACATTGGTCCGAGGCAGGGGGGCTGATGCTACTTGTAGTTAAATTGCCTTTGTCTGTAGGTTATTTTTCTTTGAGCTGGTGTATGGCATTTCTCCTGCTCAATTTTTGTATGGCGCATAATCCAAAACCTCTTGTTCAAACAGGTAAGACAGGTATTTTAGGGAAGATGCACTGTGGGGTCCTCCACAGTTTTTGCAGTGTGATGTGTTTTCACAGGGGAATGTGAAATTCTTCTCCGCAGACTGGGCATATGTTACTGTAAATGCGGTCCCTACAGTATTTTGGGGATGATCAAACGTTTTTGCATGTTAACCATACAACGTCTGAAGCGGGGAAAAACGTACGAACATCTGTAACTTGTTAAGCCCTATTTCACCACT
>JABUQX010081898.1:67500-70000 GCA_015478945.1 Trachelipus rathkii
AAAATTCTGATAAAAGTAAATTAATATTAATTTACCTAGGAATAATATAATAATATAATATATAATAATATAATAATAATAATAATAATAATAATAATAATAATAATAATAAAATTCTGATAGAAATATCTTAAATATTTCTCCGATTAAACTAAAATAATTTATAGGTAAAAATATTCGAACGTTTCTTGTCCTAATTAATCAAAATTCAAGAATTAAAGATAAAAAAAAATTATATAATAAATTAAAAAAATAAATAAAATATATAATTAAAAAAAAATAAAATACAAATTATTAAAATTATATATTAAAATATTAATCATTTTAATGAAACATAAATTTTAAAAGATTTATCAGCATAGTTTGGAATCTATTTAAAATAATACAAATATTTGGAATTGGTTTCCCACATAATAATAATAATAATAAATAATAATAATAATACATAATAAAATAATATAATAATAATATACATAATAATAAATAATAATAATAATAATAATATAATAATATATAATAATAATAATAATAATAATATATAATAATAAACATAATAATAATATAATAATAATAATTGAATAATAATAATATAATAATAATAAATATTATAATAATATAAAATAATAATAATTAATAATAATAATAATAATAATAATAATAATAATAATAATAATAATAATATAATAATATTACTAATACTAATGCTAATACCGATAATAATAATAACAGTAATAACACTAAAACTAAAGGCTAACAGTATTACCAGTGATATAATATAATAATATAATAATAATAATAATAATAATAATAATAATAATAATAATAATAATAATAATAATAATAATAATAATAATAATAATAATAATAATAATAATAATAATAATAATAAAATTAATAATAATACATAATTAATTAATAAATAGGCAAAATCTCAAAAAATAAATAATATAATAATATAGATATATGTTTTTAGATATTGAATGATAGGAAAAATGACTACAAAAGAATGATAATAAAATAGTGGAGTATGTATAATAGTAATAATAAATATAATAATAAATAATAATAATAATAATAAATATAACTTACAATAATTATAATAATAATTATTAATAATAATATAATAAAAATAATAAATGTAATAAAAATATAAAAATTTCAGAAATACAAAGAAAAATAATAATAATAATAATAATAGAATAATAATAATAATATATCATATATAATAATAATAATAATAATAATATATTTTTTTAACAATATATATTTATATTATAAAAACCAAGGAAAAAAAATAGTTTAAATTGAATATTAAATTTCAAACCAAAGAGGATTATATTTGTGGAATATTTCGCATCCTTATGTAAGACTTACATGAATTGGAAGTATTTGTTCAGGTAGTCTCACCATCGCATAGATAGATAGATAGAATAGGATAGATAGATAGATAGATAGATGTAGATAGATAGATAATTAGATAGATATATAGATAAGATAGATAGATAGATAGAGTAGATAGATAAGATAGATATATAGAATCAGAATAAATATTAGATATCATAAATAGAAGATAGAGATAGATAGATAGGATAATGATCGATAGATAGATTAAGATAGATAGATGTGGTAGATGAAAGATAGATAGATCATAATTAGAATAGAATAAATATAGAGAGTATAATAGATAATAGATAGATAGATGATAGATAGATAGATAGGATAGATAGTAGATAGATAGATAGATTAGAATAGAAGATAAAGATAGAAAGATAGAAGATAGATAGATAGTTAGCATTTTAACTGACAATTGTACCCGATACAATACTCAAACAAATCTTATATTACCGTATCTACCTAAATAGTACAAGTAATCATTGCCAGCATTCTCGCACATTGAGGTAAAAAACATAAACAACTGTTTCCAATTTCTGAAAATCATTCTCTCAACTTCTTGACAATGCTTGTCTGCTTTATTGTTCTTGTTGTGATCTCTAGCTATTGCTATCAGTTGCTCTTGTATAAATACCTTAACAATAATAATAATAATAATAATAATAATAATAATAATAATAATAATAATAATAATAATAATAATAATAATAATAATAATAATAATAATAATAATAATAATAAATAATAATAAAATAATAAATAATAATAATAATAATAATAACTTAATAATAATAATAATAATCAATAAGTAATATATAATAATCAATGAATAATAATATATAATATAAATAATAAAAAAAAAAAAAAAATATAATATAATTTAAAATAATAATAATAATACTAATAATAATAAATAATAAAAATAAATACATAGTAATAAAGTAAAAGGTCTGTTCACTGTTATGTTTTCTTTAATGTTATTTTCATTCATTATTATTATTATATTATTAATTATTCATTTTATTATTATTATTATTATATTATTTTATTATTATTTTATTATTATCTATTATTATTATTATTATTATTATTATTAGAGTTGAAATAT
>JABUQX010081898.1:80000-90000 GCA_015478945.1 Trachelipus rathkii
AGGATGAAAGAAGAATAAAGAAAGGAAAGAATGGAGAAGGAATCTGACTCAGAGGAGTAGGAGTTGACAGCTGCACTGGTGCTGGATCCGGTGCAGTGCTGTGCTGGGATAGTAAATATTTGTATAATAATACAATATTTGTGTTAAAATATATGTTTATAAGGATGTAGATCTCAACTAAGGTGTTTGAGACTCCCTCATGAGCAAGAAGGTAGCGTCATCAGGCTCCTGGTCGATGCGGGGGCGCGCCCGCAGGCGCGCAAGCCAGTGCAATCCGCCGCGAAACCGGCGCGTGCGCGCGCCCGCAGGCGCGCCCGCCGGCGCGATCCGACGCGTGTGCGCGCCCGCAGGCGCGCCCGCCGGCGCGAACCGCCGCGGAAGGGGCGCCCGCGGTCAAATTTTTTACTAAAATTTTCATGTTTTACATACCCTAAAGCAGTAAATCACTAAATCAAACCACTATCCAATCTCCCTACTGACCATCTGTGATCTATTGATCTATTGATCTATTGATCTATTGATCTATTGATTAAGGTCAAATTTTTACTAAAATTTTCATGTTTTACATACCCTAAATCAGTAAATCACTAAATCAAACCACTATCCAACCTCCCTACTGACCATCTGTGATCTATTGATCTATTGATCTATTGATCTATTGATCTATTGATTAAGGTCAAATTTTTACTAAAATTTTCATGTTTTACATACCCTAAATCAGTAAATCACTAAATCAAACCACCATCCAATCCCCTACTGACCATCTATGATCTATTGATCTATTGATCTTAATTTGATCTATTGATCTATTGATCTATTGATTAAGGTCAAATTTTTATTAAAATTGCTATGTTTTACATACCCTAAATCAGTAAATCACTAAATCAAACCACCATCCAATCTCCCTACTGACCATCTGTGATCTATTGATCTATTGATCTATTGATCTATTGATTAAGGTCAAATTTTTACTAAAATTTTCATGTTTTACATACCCTAAATCAGTAAATCACTAAATCAAACCACTATCCAACCATCCCTTCTGTCCATCTGTGATCTATTGATCTATTGATCTATTGATCTATTGATCTATTGATCTATTGATCTATTGATTAAGGTCAAATTTTTTATTAAAATTGCTATGTTTTACATACCCTAAATCAGTAAATCAGTAAATCATACCATCATCCAACCACCCTTCTGTTCATATGTGATCTATTGATCTATTGATTCAGGTCATATTTTACATACCATAAAACAGTAAATCTGTAAATCACAGATCCCAAGTATCCTCCCCTCCTTCATCCTTCTCATCCACGATCTATTGTTCTATTTGAGCTAGTGAACCATTTATAATATAAATGCAAACCTTTTCTTATTCATTAGTGTTCAGGTGTCAATCTAGAATGGACGTTGGTAAATTTATGTTCCGTGCGCCTGCTACATGTCTTGTGTCTGGTCCTACAGGGTGTGGGAAAACATTTCTGTTATTAAACATTTTAAAAGAGGTTGAGATTTTTGAACAACAACCTGTTAAAATCATTTGGTGTTACAGTGTTTATCAAGAAAAGTTTAAAGATTACAAAGATGTAATCCAATTTCACGAAGGGTTATATGACATAAAAGCTCTTCAATGTTTACCAGGACATAAAATTATAATCCTTGATGATTTGATGCATAAATTGAATGAGGATATAGCAGAAACTTTCACTGTTTACTCTCATCATTTAAACATCACAGTATTTTTTATAACTCAGAATATCTTTCACCAGAATAAGTATATGAGGGATGTGTCTTTAAACACACAGTATTTAATCTTGTTCGGCCAAAGAAGGGATATGAGTCAGGTCAATGTTGTGGCTACCCAAATGTTCCCTACTCAACGTAAAGAGTTCCTAAAAGTATATAAAGAAGTTACATCTATACCTCATGGTTATTTACTCTGTGAGCTTCATCCTAAGAACACGCATAGAGTGTTACTGCGTACTAATATCTTACCTAACGAGATTGAGACAATATACATACCTGAATAATGAGCACTCTAGTAGCTGATTATTTACCTCTTATGAGAAAATTTAAAACCCTGAAACCTTCAGAAAAACGTAAACTGATCTGTGAAGATGAAAACCTTCAGAAAAACGTAAACTGATCTTATAAAATCTTATAAAAGGAAATGTTCCTTTAAACAGACCTCAGAAGGTAAAGCTACGTCGTCATAGAAACATCATTAAAAACTTGCTGGGAACGTAAGAAAGCTTAAAAATAAAAAGAAGCTATTACAGAAAGGTGGAGGTGTGTTCCTACCTTTACTCTTTTCCGTTATAGCCCCTTTGATAACCAAGTGGCTCGCTCAATGATGAAGAAGGTAGTAGTTTTACCCTACAGCGATTATGAGAAGATGAATTATAACTCTTCACCCTATCTAATTTGCCAAGACAAACAACAACAACAACAACAACAACAACAACAACAACAACAACAACAACAACAACTACAACAACAGCATCAACAGCAACAACAACAACCATTTGAACAACCTCAATCAAACCATCAACTGCAACAGATCGGATATAACCCTTATCAACCATTGATTCAACAGCAGCCTTTGAGTTTATATGATCCTCAAGTTGAACAGATAAATAATTACGAGAAGGAACTGCATCAAATATTAAACTCTGATGTTAACATTCATGAAAAAAGAATCCTATATCAAAATGCTATACAAAAATTAGTAGATCTAAAAGTTTTATTAAATTCACCAAAGGAAGATTCGGCTCTAGCAGCTGATACTAAGCCCGTGGTGAAAAGAGAAGATAATTTTAAACATGTACTCAAGGAAAGCTTGCCTATGAGGAGTAAGAAAACGGGTATAGCTCTATATAATATTTTAAAAGATCAGATTACATGGAATGAACTCGGTCAAATCATTATTGAGGGAGAAGTCATAGTTGGATCGAATATTGTTGACTTGATATCCGATCTCTCTCGTGATTGGAAGAAGACTCCTGTGGCAGGATGGAATAGGATCAAACAAGAACTTCAAACTATTAATTTTCCGAGAACTTTAATTCTGAATAAACAAAGATTAGCTGATCTGGATAATATTCCAATATCTCCTAGACCTGATGCAAGCCCCTCTGGTACTTCTTTCGCATCGGGTAGATTAAAGTTGTTAAGTAGAAGCACATTACCTTCAAGTGTAGGAAGAATAGGAAAAAAACCACACATCGCATCAAAATGGATTAGTTCATAATTTTTATATGATTGTATTATTTGTAATTTAAAATTATGCATATATTCTATGTTATCTTTCTGTATACACTTGCTATGTTTTTTTTTTTTTTTAGACTTGTAATTTAAAATAGTTAATATTATTTTGTTACTTAAAAAAAATAAAATAAAATATTTCATATATACATTTGGGGTTTTTTTTTACTTTTCAGTATAAATGAATATAATTTTTATTGTTAACGTCATTGTGAATCATGGAGGCTAAGGAAGCGGTCGATAAATATTACTTTGATGTGAAACAGCCATACAGTTACGGAGGTTTTTCAAGGTTTGCATCGAAGTTTCCACAAATTAATAAAAAAGAATTGAAAAATATTTAGAAGGTGAGGATGCGTTTACCCTTCATAAACCTATACGAAAAAAATTTCCAACACGAAAAACCATAGCAACACATTTAGATAACGTATGGCAACTAGACTTAACCGATATGATAAAATATAAATCTTACAATGAAGGTTATCAATATATTCTTTTTGTGATAGATGTATATTCCAGATACTTATGGTTAAGGGTTTTAAAAGATAAAAAATCAAAGACTGTTGCTACAGCAGATTATAAATGAGGATAATAAGTATCCACAAAAGATGCGGATCGTTAAAGAATCAGAATTTTTAGGTAAAGAGTTTCAAGAAATAGTTACCGAGTATGACATAGGGTATTACAACACATTTTCAGTTAATAAAGCAGCAATAGTTGAAAGAGTACAGAGGACTATAAAAGAAAGAATGCATAGGTATTTTACGAAGATGAATACATTTAAATATTTCGATATACTACAAGACCTGGCTTACTCCTATAATCGGTCTTATCACAGAACACTTAAGAATACCCCTATAGAGATGGTGAAGACGAAACCTGCTGTGCCTATCATCCCAAAGGGAAAAATAAAAGATAACACGAATGTTAAAGCTGGAGATTATGTAAGAGTATCCAGGACTGACGAAAATTTCAGAAAAGGATATGAAGCTGGATGGTCAAGAGAAGTTTTTAAAGTAGAGACCATCAGAGAATTCCCTAGAGACAGGCTAAAATTATACTATCTTGAGGATTTAGATGGTGAAAAAATAAAAGGTGGATTCTATAAACAAGAAATACAGAAAATACAGTTTGATCCTAAGAGCCACGAATATAAAATAGAAAAAATATTAGGATCTAAAGGGAAAGGTAAAAATAAACAATATCTTGTCAAATGGATAGGTTATCCAATGAAGTTTAATAGTTATATAAATGCTAGTGAAATTAAGAAACATTGATCAGTTTACTTTGCGAACATGGAGAGTGAAGATCATTTCTATTTAACGCTGCCATCATCGACTTTTCTATGGATCTATCCTGAAAAATAAAATATCAGACTTTACTACAGAGTTATTGAGTCCTTTAAAACTTGAACGAGAAATGTATGAAGTAGGGTTATGTGAAATGATATTAGATGCACGTATCGAAAATATGCCGGAATCACAAATGGCATTTATGATATTTAGAAATGTTGAACATGTTAAAGATGTATTAAAAATTAACACAGATATGGATGTTATCGTGATAACTGGCAAAGAATATTTCTTTGAAAGATATTTAATAAACCGCGGTCTCTATAAATCTCTTACCGATGTGTTCACAGACTTAAACAAACAATTTGAATCAAGTCGTATATGTAAAGATTTAGTGTTTCTAGTTAATAAAACATTCAACGATGACAATGTGTTAATCACTTTAACATCTCAAGCTCGAGTAAACCTAAAAGATAGAAGTTTATTTATTTTCCGCACTTCCGACTGGTTTCGTAAATGTAATTACCTACGTGATGACACAATATTGAGCATTAACGATATCAAAACACCTCTGAATGAATTAATACGTTATATCCCCTCTATGGAAGAGTATATAGATAAGCTTGTTGCAAAAAGCAACACCGATGATTTATTACATTTTCTGTGCGAGCCTTCAAAGATGTTACACGACCCCGGTGTAGCAAATGTTTACAGCGATTTGTGGAACCCCAGTATGTTGGGAACACTAAGGCTCAGTTACTGAGAGTAATACATTTTCCTAAAGATGAAAGAGTTATAGGTTTCCCTAGTGTACACTATATACCTTTGAATAATGCTCATTTTAAGACCGTAAGGGTGTATATAAGAGACGTAGAAGGTAAACCATATCCATTTACAGTTGGGACAGCTGTGTGTAAAGTACATATAAGAAAGAAGCTCCGTTAAATAATAATAATAATAATGGAAAGAGAAAGAGTCTTCAGGGGTTCAAGAATGCAGAGAGGATATGGTTTAGGTGGATTTTTTGCTTCGCTGTTTCGACGTGCTATCCCGTTGTTTAAATCTGGAGGTAAATACCTTGCTAAAAAAGTAGCTAGAACAGGTATAGATACTTTCCAAGATATTATGGGTGGTGTTAACCCTCGAACAGCAGTAAAACGTAGACTTGCCGATGCTTCTGACGAAATGTTAGATGATGTTAAAAGGAAAATACGACGTAAGATGACTGGTCAAGGTGTAGGTTACCGTAAAAAACCTATAAAGAGGAATAGGAAAGGACCACTAAAGAAAAAGTGTATTGACGTGTTTGCTCTTTAATAACATTGTTAAGTGGTAACTTTTTACATAAATAGAAACATCCTGTAACTATTTCGTATATAAGGTATGTTTAAGTGACAACCTGTAACTATTTCGTATATAAGGAATGTTTAAACAGAGCTCTCCTCATTATACATCTGGCGATTGTACCAGCAAGATGCATTTCCTCCATCCTTCCAGTCCAGATTGTTGTAAGAGTGAATTGGATCTCTTCTCAGTGAACCCTACACAGATCAGTGTGAGTGAATCCTCCTTTATTAGTGTTAATCCTGTTCATGCCATCACAAATACAGATGTACCTCTTGAATTCAATATCCCAGGTACTTCTGACCAATATCTTGACCCTTCGAATGTGTTTTTATATCTGAAGACCAAGTTAGTAAATGAGGATGGTTCAGATCTCACAGGAACCGAACACATAGTATCCACAGAGACAAATTTTCTGTATACATGTTTTAATCAACTTGAGGTGTTTTTAAATGAAACATCTCTAGGAGCATCAGCTGCAAGTTACCCTTATCGAAGTTATATTGAAACTTTACTAAATTATTCTCAAGATGCAAAGGAATCTCATCTGCAATCATGTGGCTATTACAATTTAAAAGATGCAGAGAAACACAGAGCCCATGCAGCTAAATCTAAAAATAACACGTATGAATATTATGGTCGTGTAAATGGAGATATATTTTCTCAAGAAAGACTTATTCTACCATCAGTGGACACCCGCATCAGGTTAACTAGATCTACACCTGAATTTGCTCTTAATGTTAAAAGTGCTGTTTTGGCCACAACTACTGCTCCAAAGCCTATCTTTAAATTATTGGATGCTTATCTTTATATACGTAAAGTGAAATTATCGCCCCTTAAACATATGGAAATAGAGAAATCTCTTTTGACCGATACAGCCAAATATCCAATCAAGAGAATTGAGACTAAAATTTTTAACTTTACCCAAGGATTATCGAGCATTAATATACCTAACATTGTCAACGGTAACTTACCTCAGAAGGTAATAATAGGAATTGTAGAACACAATGCGTATTCTGGAAACTATGGAAAGTCAGCCTTTAAATTTACCCATTTCGGACTTAGAGGTATCAGTTTACATGTGAATGGCCAACCATACGGTCGTGATTATGAGATGATATATGAAGACTCACATTCTCAATGTTCGCGTCCTTTTTACGATTTATTTGCCAATACTGTATCTTGCAGCGATAACGGTACAGGTGTTGATCTCCAGACTTATGCTGAAAACAGTAATTTATATGCATACGATCTCACTGCTGATCTTTCAGCTTGTAATGCTTATCATCTCAATATCCTAAGAAAAGGAACATTAGGATTGAGTCTCAAATTTGGACAAAGTTTGACATCCTCAATCTCGGTTCTGGTGTATCTTGAACATCCCCAAATCATTGAGATTGACAGAGTACGAAATATAATCTTGAATTATTAATGATGAATGAAGAAGAGATATTAAATGCCTTCGGAAACGAAAGAAGATTTTTAGGTGTATTCGCATGTAATGAACTCGATGCTGTGAAGTTGGATACCGACTCAGGCCTTATCTTCAACACTTCTCCTAGGGATGTTTCGAGCAATGGACATTGGATAGCTGTGTATAAGAATAAAAATAATGTTGTATATTTCCTTGACTCTCTGCATTTAGATTTTATGTTTAGTGATCATTATGTAACATCTTTTTTAAAATATAATAATGTTCAATATGTTAAGACTTTATGTTTTCCTGTGCAGCCCATCAGGTCTAATTTATGTGGTGTATACTGTATTTATTTTATTATATGTTTTTTAAATAATGTTTCTTTTAATAAAATTGTAAATATATTTGATGCTAAAAATTTATATGTTAACGATTATGTAGTTTGCTCTTATGTTATAAACGCTTTAAAATAAAAACCTGTTTTCTTTTCCTTCTTTTATCCAGAGAACTTATTTATACGAAAGAAAAATTTGACCTTAATCAATAGATCAATAGATCAATAGATCAATAGATCACAGATGGTCAGTAGGGAGGGTTGGATGATGGTATGATTTACTGATTTACTGATTTAGGGTATGTAAAAACGTAAATTTTATTAAAAAATGAAAAGCTTAAAATATTTAGTAAAAACAAAAAATAAATTAAAAATAAAATAAAAAAATAATAAATTTTTGAAAAAAAACAGAATACGTTTGCATTCTCGTACCGGTTCGCACATGCAGGACGCGGGGGCGCGCGCACGCGCCCCTTCCGCGGCGGTTCGCGCCGGCGGGCGCGCCTGCGGGCGCGCACACGCGTCGGATCGCGCCGGCGGGCGCGCCTGCGGGCGCGCGCACGCGCCGGTTTCGCGGCGGATTGCACTGGCTTGCGCGCCTGCGGGCGCGCCCCCGCATCGACCAGGAGCCTGATGACGCTACCTTCTTGCTCATGAGGGAGTCTCAAACACCTTAGTTGAGATCTACATCCTTATAAACATATATTTTAACACAAATATTGTATTATTATACAAATATTTACTATCCCAGCACAGCACTGCACCGGATCCAGCACCAGTGCAGCTGTCAACTCCTACTCCTCTGAGTCAGATTCCTTTCTTTATTCTTCTTTCATCCTTCTTCATTCCTCCTTTGTTTTTTACACTCTGGGCTCTTTTTTCAGTCGAGACCCCCCTAATAGGGGGGTCCTAGACACCCTACACGATCTTATAACCATCATATTCGAGATCTACGACCTCGATAACCTATATAAAGACATCAACATTGTTGTTATACGACTGTTTATTAACTAAGCACCGCAGTGGCTCCAGCACCGGAGCCGGAGCCAACTCCGCAGATTCACATATCAAGTATTTCTAGAAACTCAACTCTGAATCCTCTCACCAAATTTCAGCCAATTACGAACACTTCGATTTTTAAAGGGGGTGGGTCCTTCGGGGACCCAGAGGGTTGTAACTTTGTATACAGCAAGGTTACCTCCCTATCTAACCCTCCTCCAAAATTTTAGCCTGATACGATAACTCTAACCCATGTAGATATATTGGACTCAGAACCGATGAAGAAGAAAATTAATAAAAAAAATAATAAAATAATAATAATAATAATAATAATAATAATAATAATAATAATAATAATAATAATAATAATAATAATAATAAAAACTTCAGAAGCTGAGCCGGAGTCGGAGCCGGAGCCGGAGCCGGAGTCAGAGCCTCTCTCAGAGCGGAGCCAAGTCGGAGCCCACAGTCGGCTCGAAATTGAGATCACTCCGTGATCTCAATTTCTTCGAACTAATACGAATAATAATAATAATAATAATAATACACACACACACACACACACACACAATAATAATGTGTATGTGTATGAGCGCGCGCGCGTAATAAAAATAATACAAACAAACACAGACAAACCTTCGGTTTGTTCGTTGTCGGATTGATATTCCTCTGGCCAATAATCTCCCCAAGCCTAATATATACCCTCATTCATTTATATAGAAAACGCAGGCCGCGGACTGGCCGACTTATTACTAGCGTTTAGTAGCACCAAACATGCAGGTTCAAAATAGGTTGACGTTACAGGAATATTGGTGCTTAGTGCGAAAATGCTAAAAAAAAATTAAAACTGAATAGCAGCGAAATATCAGCATTTGGTCCTGCAAAATTTCACATAGGAAAATGTTAAAAAAAAAAAAATTAGGGGCTCGAGCCGACGGTGAACACAGGGGGGGACTTCCATACCCTGTAGGGGAGGGGCGGAGGAAACCCCCGCGACACCCAAATACCAAAGAGCGGGGGTTCCGGAGACCCTCCCCGGAGGGGGGGAATTAGTCCTACCCCGTAGTTCCCCGGAAGGCCGAGAGACCCCGACTCCTGCCATCGGTGCGGTATACCCTTGGTATTCTTTAGTAAAAAAAAAAGCAAAATTTGATAGAAAGTCTATTTATTTTAATAGAAAGTCTATTTATTTTAACGAGAAACCAATAAAAGGTCTCTAAATAGGCCTTCTAATCATATTACTATAATTATTAATAATTATTTTTTTTTTTTTTTACATTTTCTTATGTGAAATTTTACCAGGATTCCAAAAATGTATTCCTTTTCGCTGTAGCTATTGTAGATTTT